>JAQIWP010000495.1:0-24772 GCA_034695525.1 Euzetes globulus
CAGCTCATCATTTTATTTCAGAACTATTATTGAAAGTAATTGTCTTAAAATAATTTTATTTGAATATTTTATTTTAAATTGACTTAAATATAGTTTAATTAATAATGGCCTAAATCTATCGCCACTCGCAGATACATTACAATATCATTCTATGCCGGACATACATAAGTCGGACTGGCGCCAAATTAATTCAATGCTCTGCTAATCACCAAATAGAAATTTGTATTGCGGTCAAGCGGGCCAAGATAATGTATTGAAATTTTGTCGATATGTAATTGACATAATGTCCTTTCAATTATAATCATTAATAAATTTATTGTGAGATACATTTTCAATTAATTTCATTTCAATTAATTCCCACATTTTCTGTACCAAAGTTTAATTATCGGAATTATTGCTCAAAATTATTATGTGGCTTATAATTGTTAATGTCTCATTTTTAAATAGATTTTAAATCAGATTAATTCTTCGTCCTATTTTCAGAATTTAATGAAAGCTTATAGTTTAAAATTGAAAACATTATTATTTAATTTTAAGAATGTCAAGATTTACTCACAATTTATTTACAACTTTGAAATCAAAAATCTTGCAAAATATTACCATATTCCCTCACATTGTGCGGCATACCGGTATAAAGTGAGGAAACTATTTTTATACAATTGAATTATAATTTTATTTTTAAACTACTTCTTTAATTTAGCTAGTATCATAGCAAATAGAATACATAATGTAATTAAATCTTTTATGAATTATCGGATTCTTAGATTTTTTATGTTTAGATTTAATGAATCGAATTTTGAAGTGCACTGAATAAAATCAACACTGACTTCAATTAAGATAAGTTTTTGAAACATTTAGTCTTAGTGTTCGAGTCAGTGTTTCTTAGGAGTTTTTTCTCTGATTAATAGTTATTTAGTTATAAAATTTAATCTTTGAATTTACTGATTTTCACCTCACTTATACAAGCACTAACCTTAATTTCGATTTATACCGACATGCCGCACAATGTGAGGGAATCGGTAATACTGATTATTAATATTTGTGGACAATATTGTTTCGACAACTAGAAGGCAACAACAAAACTGTCCAGTATTGTCCACAAATATTAATAATCAGTATTAATAATTTGCAAGATCAAAGTTCTTAATTTCAAAGTTGCGATTAGATTGTGAGTAAATGTGAACATACTTAAAATTATGAGTACACATAACTACCAAAGTCTTAATTCAATTATTATTTAAATTATTTGTGTTTTCGTTTAAACAAAAATTTTGTGATACTATGTACAAGAGATGAAGGGCTAAATCATACACTTTTCAACAAAGACTAAAACAAATGGTTTGATTGAATAAAAATAATTTTTTTATTTGTGTATAAAAATCTATTGATAGAAGCACTTCCTTTTGATTGGGGAACAGAGTTAATAATAATCGTGGAAATTAATCCGTTTGTCTATTTGTGATCGTGTGTGGGATTCGTGCCAATGAATACTTTGAATCAAAGAATACACAGAATATTATGAATCGTGTGCTGACTATATTTGAATTGAAGGTTAGGGTCAGGTGTGAAGTAATTGAGTAATATATGCGCAGTAATGGCATTGGTATTAAATGTAGTTATTCAACAAAAGAGTCCAGAATATCATTGAATTTATCTGAATTCTTACGACTGAAAACATAAATGTTACGCAAAGCTTAAGTCATGTAAACGTCAAACCATTTAATTCATTCATTCTTCACTCAATTCAAGGCTATTATATAATAGTGTAATAAATATAAAATTTTTGTTTCACTATTTCTTTGATTTGTGAACTCAAAAAGACAAACATTCAATGAAAAGAACGATTGCTCCCTATAGAAGGACTATGGCTATAAGATACTCTGACCCGGGTATTATTGATGACAAGATTGTGAATCTTCAGCGAGTGATCGCAACCACTCCGACTATCCATAATCGACAATTACCCGGATTCACTCTATTGCCTAAAATATATGGCAAACCAATACCTCCGATCACTGATAGGATCCATTCAGGTGTCGATTGTGATGAAGTCTATCCCAATATATTCATCGGCGATGAGTGAGTTCAAATTATTTCCTTACTAAACAAATCACACCTCAATATAACTTGCTCAATTCAGATGTTTGTTCACACAATTATCCAGCTAAAATTTAAATACCATAATAGAATTAAATATGATTTAAAAAGAAAATCTATAAATGATTTTAGTAAAATTGACCAGTTAAATAAATATTTGTTAGAAGTTTTCTCTGAAGTAGATTTTAAAATCATTTAAAGGGAAGGACTTATTGTATAAATCTTATCATAAGAGTCTTATGCAATGAATATTTTGTTCCTCAAATCTAAACGTTAAAAATAAAACAAATAAAAATTAATGAAAAGTCAAAAATATAAATAAGAAGAAAAGATAGAAATCAAAGAATCTTTTTATATTACAATAAGAATCTTATTTTGAGTAACTTTGAGTCGTTACTCGAAAACAGGATCTTTTAAATGATCTTCTCTTGAATCCTCTTAAATTTTGTTTTAAGAAACAACTTGATTATTTTTCTTTCCTTTAATTTAGTGTCATGCTCGAATTACAAAAATTATGTTGAATTTATATATATTTTCTAGTAAATAAATACATAAATTTGGCAAGTAAATAAATCAAGTGCTGAACCTACTCGAACCTGTAATTCCAATAATAATACTGAATTTTCCCGAAACGTAAAATAATTTCAAGATTTCTGAAAATATTTAAGTATAAGTGACCAGTGTACTTTAATCTATAAAATTTTGACCAAATATTAATAATTATTATAACTTTGAAAATATTAGGTCCTTAATAAATCAATGATTTAAAATCATTTATATATTATTCTGAATAGATAAAAAAATCACTTGAATTGTTCAAATATTTGATTGATATCCTATTTATAGCGGTTCTTATTTGGCAAATAAATGGCAAATCTTACTGCAGTTCTATTCAATGTCCTGATTGTAGTGTCAAACCGACTAAAATGAATTAGGAATTTGATTTAATCAAAACTGTGTATTTTGGGAATTATACATTACCATTATACATTACCAGAATGTAGATTAGATGGCAAATATATATTCTGTGAATAACCAAACAAATATTCTAATTAGAGAATTCTTCAGATTCTTCAGAATATTCTTAAATGAAATGCTTTAAATTAACCGAATATTATTACATTTTTTTATTTTGTTTTATTTTCCGGAAAGTGATTCTGAACAAATGAATTTGATCACACAAAACAGATCCACCTAATTAAAAAATTAAGTGGTGAAATTATATACTAAAAAACTTGGTTACCATTGGAAAAAAAACTTTAGAACATAATAAAGCAATTTTTATTTCAAGTCTTATATTTGATGAATATTTTAAAAAATATGAAATTCAGGAATTTTAATGGAATTTGTCATTTATTTCTGATCAGAGGAAGTGCGAGAAATAAATCTTTTCTGAAGATGTTAGGAATTAGTCATGTGGTCAACTGTGCTGAAGGCACTGGTTTCACAATGGTCTCAACGGGATACGCCTTTTATGCAGATGTGGGCATTAAATATCTGGGTATTAATGTTTTGGATATACCCCAGGCAAGGATCTCAGCTCATTTCCACGAGTGCGCTAATTTTATGGACAGAGCTTTGAAAGAAGGCGGCAAAGTGTTGGTTCACTGTCTGATGGGTTTGAGTCGATCCTCGACTATAACTATTGCATATCTTATGATCAAAAGGCAAATGAGTGCTGAAGACGCACTCAGGACTGTTAGAAGACATCGGGATATCCGTCCGAATGACGGCTTTTTGCGACAATTGTTAGCACTGGAGTCAAAACTCCTAAAAGAATGAACAGAACTCTGAATGAAGACAAACATATTATGCATATTATTATAAAAGTTAACACTTTTTCACATTTAAACTGATTAACTGCGATATGAAAAAGACGGACAAATGTTTTCTTTTTACAGAATTATATAATTTTTAATCGATTTTTAGATTTTAGATTAGTTTTCAACAAAATAACAGTAATTATTATAACTATTATTAATATTAAACATAATATTTATACAAAAATTAGTATTATTTATATAATTAATGCTTTTTTACAATCAATGCTTACAATAATCTGTAATTAAGTTTTTAAAGTAAATAATCATAAATTGAAAAGAAATAAAAGCGAATAAAAGGCAAATAAATTGAATTAAAATTGTGGTTAAAGTCATCGAATAAGTGGTTGTGAATCGCAATCACTTTGAGATAACGACGGAATGCTCTCTAATTCTATGTTCACTGAATTTGAAGACATTAATGGATTCAAAGGCTGACAATTGGATGAGTCATTAGAGGTGGTTTGGCTTTGGTCGGCCCCAATCCTCAAACCAACGCACACTTCCTCTTTAATCTGTTCGTTATTTTTATGATTATTAGTTTGGTTTTGAGTTTCGCTGATATTTGTAGGACTGGGCGTCGGAGTAGAGACACCCGAGTGTGGGATAATCACAGTGGTTGTGCTCGAATTACTTGAGTTCTGCTCAGTGTCGCCGTCGGCAAACTCAAGTGGTGGCGGAGTTGGCGGTCGACGTCTGTTCCGCCGAAGTCTTCGCTGTCTTCGTATTTGTCGGATTTGTTCGATATATGAGTTATTTCTATCCGAATGATAGCCACCGACAGCAGTGGCATAGCTGGGGGGCGGTTCTCTGAAAAAGAAGCCGTGCTCTAAGCGGAACAGAGGAGTGTCTGAATCGCCAGTAAAACCATTTACACTGAAATTTCGGTCATAAGAATGAGATATATGTGAAGGAGAAGTATGAGAGCTGGAGTGGTGGCGTTCCACTTGTCTCAGGGCAATCAGTTTACACGTGCAGCTGATCGCTATAACCAACAGAAGACCACAAATCAATGAACCCATAATAGCAGCCGTTATTACACTGTTCTTCAAGCAATTCATTTCGTCCGTACCATCGGAACAGTCATTAGATCGGTCGCATGTCCTGTCATTAAAGGACACACATTATTGTCATATATTACTCATTCAACCCAAACCCACTTTAAAGGCTTTTCAGACAATTTTTAGGTCAAATTGATTGATAAAATGCAAGATTAAATCATGTGTTTAAACCAATAAATTTAAACTATAATTTTAATGGGTTTTAGTTTTTGAAAAACAATAAATAAATTGATAAAATCGGTTATTTGTTGTCATACTTTTGACTCTATTTCTGGAAATTTTATTTTAATAGCAAAGCTTTAAATAAATTTAATTATTTACTCGTTATTGAAATCCTAAGCAACGGTTCAATTGAAAGATAAATATCTGTATAAATAAGTTTTTCTATTAAAGGAAATAGTTTTCATTTAAAAGGCTGTCGGAAAGCAATTAAATGTAAACTAAGTAATCAAATAATGGGTGTTATGAATGAGTAAAAACATATGCTTAAGATTTCATCTGAAAGATAACAAAAGTCTTTCATAAAATATAGAGTTCATTGAATGAAAGCACGAATGCAATGGAATATTAAAAATAGTGAAGAAAAGGCAATACTAACCAAACGGCACGAATGCATCGGCCGTTGCCACAAAGGAAGCTCCCGCGCTCTGCTTTACACAACTCGAAAGAACAGTTCTTCTCATCCGAATAATCATTACATTCGGGAACTCCATTACACCGCTCTTCTAATGAGTAACAGCCCGAACCAGAAGCACACAGGATCTTATTGTGACAGCCACGGAAACAGCCGACCTCGTCCTCACCATTAGGACAATCAAGAACTCGATTACACTTTTGGTTGAAAGGGTCGTAACAATGGGTTAAGCCCGTTGTTCCGCATTGAGTCTTATTTGAACCACATGTGCCGCAGTTGAGCTCATCGGTAGAGTCACTGCAATCAATAGTTCCGTCGCATCGCTTAACTTCACTGTAACACGAATTGCCAGCTCTGCACAAATACATGTCTGGAGGACATCCTCCACAACCTCTTTCGTCGGCTCCATTTTCACAGTTGAAAACTCCATCACAACGTTGAGTGGGAAGAGTATAACAGCCGACAGAACCTCCACTCAAATCATTGCCAGATCCACATCTGATTTGGTTGGCGGCCAAACAAATGTCTTCACAGTTGAGTTCATCGGAACCGTCACCGCATTCGTCCCTTCGATTGCACCTCCATTTGTTTGGAATACATTTTCTGTTAACGCAATGGAATTCATCGGATTTGCATTTTGTGGACTTTGCGGCGCCGATACTATAGGACAGATGGAAACCACGGCCGCCCCGCACTCGAATCGCTGTATGAAATTTTATGGATGTCTGATTCGACAAAGAGATGAATGGTTTCAAAATAAGGCCGTTGTCTTCGCTGCGACCACAATATTTGCGTTCCGGATCTGATTCGGAGCCTATTTTAACCCACGAATAATAACAACAAATCTCTTCATTCGGGTTTTGAGAGCAATATTTGTCGGAATCGTTTGGAACTTCAATATCCAAATCATCGAAACTATTGTTTCAAATAAAATGTTAAATATTTTAAAGAATACAATGAAAACAAACCTAATTGTAATGATATGATCCGGTTTTAAGGCTTTAATAAACCACTGACAGGACGTCCTATTGTTGTAACCCTTTGGATAGTTTGGACTCTGAATTGTGCCCCGAATATCAGTTAAAATGACCCCTCTTTCGCAGTTCTCGTTTGAGATCTCTTTTGGTGAAATTAAAGCGATTCCAGAATGACTTATGGCGCCCACATTTGGTCCGATCTTGGTCTCAATGGGGGCCTCATTAGAGAGGATTACATTGGAGATCTTCAAACTCTTGTGGCTCTCATTCCTACCATTCGTTGATTGGCTTTCATGTGTTATAAATATCAAAATGACTGTAAAATATCGGAATAAATGAATTAGAAATAAATAATTGAAAACAAAATGCTATAAAACCTATAAAATTGATGAATGAATTACAAAACGGAATGAATTTAATTGATTTAATCACTAATCTCTCCATTCATTTGTCAAACGTTTGAGATTTGGTTAAGAATTCAAAGCATTAGTTAACTATAAAAACAATTATTAAAAACAATCTAAAAATCGATAAAATAGTTATCAATAAAATGGTTCAAAAGAACTAAAAATTGTCTAAAATTGAAGTCATTTCAGACAATAATTGAAGTACTCTTTGACGACATATTTGTTGACTTTATTTTCAGCTGATTTTCAACAAAAAAGTAGTTCATTAATGACGTAACCATTGATTGAACGCTCAGTTCCTGAACGTTAAGCCTGAGTGACGCTCTACTCCCCCGACACCCGTCCCAACCCTAGCCTTCATACATCGGGTAATACATTGAAGTCTTGAATAAATTGAGTCCCAGAAATGATAATCAGAAGAATATTGTCGGTGTCTTCAATGAAGTGGTTAATGAACTACAATCAGATGCGAACGGCTATTATATTGAAACGTAAAGTCAGACCCATTTATATGGAGAGAATGAAGAGTCCGTTTATTGTCGGTCCCTTCTTCAATAACCCTCAGAAACATGCAGAGCAGAGGGACCCTGCTGACTATATATATGATGTGGTCGAGGACACCAATATGCGAAAGGATGGCAAAATGAAACTCATTCTTCTGCAACACGTCGAAGAGTTAGGAGTTCCCGGAGATATCGTCGAAGTGGACGTCCCTTACGGACGCTTTCAACTTATTTCGGCAAAAAAAGCCGACTATTATTGTGATTATAATTTGAATAAATATAAAGATTTGATCGAATCGGGTGCTGAGGACAGAGTCGGCCCGTCATCTGCTTTCGTTATGACTACAGTTCGTCGTTTGGCCAAAGAAGTTGTTTTAATTGAAATGAATGACAAACAGGAATGGGTTATTCAAAATTGGCACATCAAAGTTGCCCTCAGAAGAGCCGGTTATGTTGTTCCTCAAGAAAATATCCAATTACCTGATACACCAATCAGTGGACCCGACGTTGACGGTAAAGAAGGTAAGGACTTCGCCGTTCATATTACAATCAATGGCAGGGAAAAAGTTGCGGTCAGGTGTATGCTCCACCATTCTGGACAACCCCTCTCTCCCAACTGGTTTAGAGCCCCGCGATTTGTATTACTACCCGACCACCAGACAGAACTTTTGGCCAAAATGCCGGTCCAACAAAGATTGGAAGAAGAAGAAGAATCCAATGAAAATGATTACATTTCTTAATTGTCTGATCACAAGAACATAGTTTTTCATTTAATTCCAATCAAACCATTAGTTGTGAAGAATTCTAAAACAAAAAGTCAATAATTGCTTTCTTTCCATAAATAAATATTTAATTCAACACTTTATAAAATTTCATTTACCCTTTACGTGACCTATAAAGACATGTCTTTAAAAACCACTTTTCAGAGAAGGAGGTCTTTATAAATGGTCTGTAAAGACATAGCATAGGTAGACAAGACTTTATATGCAGTTTCATTTGAATAAAACATATTTAAAATTAATTGATTTGAAAGTTAGACATAATACTGTGTGTTTAAATCTAGGTGTCCATCAATCCAATTAAGCATACCTTCAAATCCGTAGATTAAGGTAAGGGTCAGATGTGATAACAGATAAAAGTAGATAAGGGATTAATTCTAAATTTTCATCTCTTTCATATTGTGTTAGGCCTCAAATTCTTAGTTTTGTTCACACCTAGAATCTAAATATCATCTGATACACAGTACACTCGACTGCTTATATAATGAACAAACCTGTATAATGAACAACTTCTAAATTTAGATCCCAAATTCACTTCAATAGGCATTAATGTTAAAAATAGTTCATTATAAATGAACATTCCTCTGAACAAATTCTTCAATCAGAAGTGTTCATTATATAAGCAGTCGAGTGTAATTGAGGCCTATTTCACTGAGTATAATAAGTTCATAGGTCATTGCATTGAACGACCGGTCTTTATAAATGAAGCCAAGAAGAGTCAAGAAGGGGATCTTTAATAAATGGTCTTTAAAGACATAGCAACAGATTGTTTGATTGTCGAAATCCTCCAAATGGGTTATAAAGATCACGTTAAAGGTTAGGTAAAAGGGTACTTTTAAAACATAATAGTCTGACCCATATTCAGGAATAAGTCACAGAACAAGTAAAAGTAATCTAATAGAGTACATAACACTATACCCATTAATATAGAAGCGTTATCAAATATTTGAAAATTGGTCAGGATAATAATTGACCATTTAGAAATATTTCAAAATTTAATTTTTTCAACGACTATATGTAAAAAAGGTTAGAATTAAAAAAAACTTTACAAAATTGTAAAGTTTTAAAGCAATATTGAAAACAACTAATAACATAATGGATTTACTTTTGATTTTCAAATTATGATTCACTGGAATAACAGAGACCCGGGGATAATTTTCCGGTAATGACCCGGAGCTGTGCTGTCAATTCCATTACAATGGGTCAGACTGTCATTTGTTTTCAAAATCTATCACATTTACAAAACTTTTTTCGTCACAAAATCATTGAATAATAGAATTTAATTCTTTATAGATGTGAACACTTTTGACGTTTTGTCTTCTTTTGCGTCAACTTCTTAAAGAATGCCATCAATGAATGGAAGAATCATTTAATTTGATGGCTCCCTATGTTAAGAATCAATTGTTTGTGATTTTGAGGTTTCCGTTGAATTTCTTTGTTTTCGATTAGTTGAGGAAATTGGGTGACTTGTGCTCTGATTGGGTGCAACCAATGTGGTGTTGTCCTCACTTTTATGATAAAAAGATGAAATCATTTTATCGATTTGTTCGACTGAATAGATATCGTTGTGTTTGAGCTCTAAGTGTTGGCGCAAATGGGAGAATGAATTGGTGGCAAACATACAGTGTTTGCAATTATAGAGATAGAGACCGAGATGCTTTTTGCTCTTCAACACATGCTTCCGGAGGTTCTCGTGATTATTACAAGAATATGAACAATACGGACATTTAAAGGGTTTCGAACCCGTATGGATACGCATATGACGGGTTAGGTTTGAGCACAGACTCGATGAATAGTCACAAACTTGACATTTGAAAGGTTTCTCTTTGGTATGTCTTCTGTAATGCTTTTTGAAACTCCATTTGGATTTTGCGGTATATTCGCACTGATCGCAAGCGAAGGGCTTGTCGTCGCTGTGAGTCCTCTGGTGCTCCAACAACTGGTGGTGATATAGAGTCATATAACGACATCCATCGAACTCACATTTGAATCTTCTGGCGTTCTTCGGCAAATGTATTCTAATGGTATGTGCTTTAAGTGATTCCTTGTCAAAAAATGAGGCGCCGCACACATCACAGAAATGACTCTTCTCACGATCTGATCCGTGAGTCTTCAAATGATTTTTATAGCCTCTGTCTGTGATGAAAGAGATGTCACAGGACTGGCATTTGAGGTCTTGTGATCGAGGAAAGTGACTCTTCTGATGAACTGCCATTGACTGTCGACTCATAAACTCTTTTTGACAATTTTCGCATTTGAATGGTTTTTCAGACGTATGGATATAAACATGTCTTCGAAGGAGTGTCTTCGAGTAGTAGTGGTTACAAGTGGGACATTTCAGTTTGACAGGATCCTTCAAATGCCAATTTGGTGAATGGTTAACCGAATGCAAAATCATTTCTGCCTCCGAATCGGTCTGAAAACCACATTTCCCACATTTGATCCGTCCTTTAGAAGTAGATTCCGACTCAACCAAGTCTGGGAACGGAAGACATTCAATCATATTGTGAACGATCTTCAAGTGTTCCAAATATATTGACTTATTCTCAAATGTTTGGTCACAGATATGACAAATTGGTTTTGAATTGGGATCTGTTTCCTCACTTTCATCCATTTGTTTGCAATACATTTGTTCCCCGAAATTTTGTTTACGAAAACGTCTCCTTAAGATAATTGGTTTGACTCCAGAAACGACAATTACTTCACTGCTGTTACACATTGTTTGCACCGATCTTTTTATATTCCGGTCCATTTTATTCAATTCCTTGAATTTTTCTTTTCATTGATTTGAAGTTTGCTTTAATTTTAGACATAATTAACAAATTGTTGGTAAAAAGCGAGGATTAATGTCTTTGTAAACAAACGAATCATTAAATAACAAATAATAGGAAGAAATACCAAAACAATGTTTAAATGTTTACTATTGTGGCAAATCACAAATTCTTTTACAAAGGGGGACAAGTATTGCCATTATTTATGGATGAGTTGTGTGTCAGTCAAAGGAAGGCAATTGACTGACACACAGCTCAACATAAATAATAACAATCATTTTCTCAATAAATTGGAAAATAATTTTTTATTTAGTGCTATATAAACAAAGTGCGCGTCCAATTAAATAACTAAAAATAAACATGAAATTGAGTACATCGCACAGATGACGGGGTACTTTGTCTACGTACAAAACTTTTACTCTGCTTACATCAAAATCAGAAGTCGACTCAACAAAAGCGCTTTTTTCAATTCCAAACTTGTTACCTTGGCTAATTAATTAGTATTAATTTATTAATTAAATAGCAATAATTAATCTTTCTTGCCTTAAAAGACTAATACAATTAAATAAACATTTATGAAGAAATAGGAGCAAAGAGATAATTAAACAAATGATTTTTTTATTGGAATTAATAATTTGTATTAAAATAAAATTAATGATTAATTGTGCGAACTGTACAAAAGGCACAAATGAGACACAACTGAGACACAACTGAGACACTCAATAGTGTGCTCTGACCAGAATCGATACGATCACTGCTGACATCAACAACCATAGGTAGCCCTCCCCTCTCGGCCTCAATCCATTGGCTGTTAATTCTCCGGATGGTTGTATACCCGTTGCAAACGAGTTATCAGGACTTGAATTGCATTTGTTATTACAATCGGGTTCTCCGCCACTTCCCGCACATAAGTCGCAAAACTGATCATAAATTAGTTAAATGTTTGTCTCATTAATTGCTTTAAAAAAGGATTGGAACGACTTTTGTGGCAATACTTACAGTTACGAGTCGGGGCTCATATAGTATTCGAGCGCTTTGTTGTCGATCATAGTAGTCATAAATAGTGACGGGCACCGGCTTATTGTTAGCCACCCGGTGAGTCCTGTGAGCCGGTACTGTGAAACAGAGCTCATCTCTTGTAATCTGAAAAATACATATAAAATGTAACAAAAACTTAATCGAATTGTCGACAAATGACAAACTCTATCAAAATAGATGACAACACTTGTGTCGCCATTTGCCGTATCGATTCGCTTGATTTCTTTAGCCCGGGTCACACTCGGCAAAGCTTCCACGTCGGCCACATAACCAGAGGGCAGTTCTACTTCCATTACGGCCATATTAGTCGAATTACCATCTTTATAACTAATTATGTACAAGAATATTATCAATGAAAGGTCTCTAGTAGAAGAGCAAGTTCAACTACTAACTGAGTGCAAACACTTAATTGCAAATAATTTTCTGTCGATGTTTTATCTATTAATGGATTCAAGAAGAATGATGGCTGTTCTGCAGAGACTGCCAGATTGTACTGCCAGGACACTTGTACTATAGCGGCGCCAAACCCTTTGGCGTCTATGTCCACATATTTGGTAGTTGGGGGCAGTTCTATGCGCTGTAATACTATGGCATTACTGCTATCAATCCGAAGTTGTTTGGAGTCGTCCTTATCGTCTGCTTTATAATTGAAGTCCACTTCCAAAGAGACGGTTCCACTTGAGATTCGTTGAGCCAAAGCACCCAAAGCTTGTATTCCAATGACAGTGTCCTGAGTTGAAGAGAAGCCTCCATTTGAGTTCTGTTTGGAGATAAGCCAACGTAAGACTGGAACAGCATTTTCCAAATCACTTCTGCCGACTAATGTAAGCAAAGAGTATGCCGTCATTTCCACGTCATTTGAATGCGGGTAAAAGAAATGCGCCGACTGTTTATCCGTATTATTGGCCTCCTCTCTGTCCTCCTGCCACCACATATAGTCTGGACTCTTTTTGGCGAAACTGAGCAATCTGTTGAATGCACTGTCGCGGTAGGGACTGTCAGCCAGGAACAAGGCATGAGTCATAATCGACAAGTCGTATGGATTGCGAGAAGAAGTGAATTCATTCCATATAAAGCTCTCAGCTTTAGATATGTCTTCTCTTCGGTTTCTTTTAGCAGTTTTATCCTGAAGTATAGCAATCAAGACATAAGCGGTTAAAGTTGCCGATTCTCCCTTAGATCCACCCTGCATAGCCTTGTGGTGCACTTCTCCCGGTTCGTTGAAACTTCCATCTGGTTTCTGACGATTCAATAGCCAATCAATTGATTTGTCGATCACTTTCTGGTCGATATCTATCAATGGTTTTGCCTGGATAAAAGACTTGACAACAAAAGCTGTGAGCCATGTACTGCCGCTCTTGTCGCTATTGCCGAATGCACTGAAGGAACCGTCATCTCTCTTGTATGTCAATTCTCTTTGATACCCACTTTCTATATTAGATATTGCTTTGGATTTGATCTCTGGAGTCAAACGGTTGGTACGACTCAAGTAATCCAATACAACGATATTCGGAACAAAATTACTGCAAATAATAGAAAATGTCTTATATCAAGTAAATTATGCTTCAAGTGTTTCACTCTCACAGCATATTCTGTTCCCCACATCCGTAAGGCATTCTCAGCAAATCATCTAAATTATTAACAGTCGGTCCCATTATATCTCCAATTGCAGAAACAGTTATTTTTTGAGAACCAGTCACTGCATTGTTAGGAATTGCAACCGAAATGTTTCTTTTCATTTCATTGGGCGAACCCTTGAGGTCAATGAGAACGGCTTTATTGAAATATTGGATCTGGCCTTCAGGTTTGATCAGTAATTTCCTGATGACAGCATCGCCAGCAGTGGGTGCTGTCGCTGTCATTTTGATATCTATGTAACCGATCTTTTTAGGAGTAATGAGAAAGACAACTGAAACGCCGTCATTGGCCGGAATGGAAATGAATTTCTTCTTTTCGGTGACCTTTTTAGTGTCGGCGAACTCTATTTCATTGGCGGCGTTCGTGAACTCGAACTCATCCTTAGTGTTGTCCATAACTATCTCGGCCTCAATCGGTTTATTGAAGTAATTGAAAACAATGGCCTGAATGGCCACCGATTCCCCTCTGATTAGAGAGTAGGGAAGCGATAATTTTATGAAGAAAGGTCGAAATACTGTAACTTTGGCGGTGTTGGCAGTTATGCCCAGACCCGAAACCTGGTCCATTGCAAAAGCACTGACAAACCAGGAAGTGATTGTGTCTGGAATAGGACTCGAGATTATAGCACTTCCATCGTTTCTGAAAGATTGAAAGTTTAAATGAATATAAAATAAATTTGAGATGAAGGGAGGAATGGAATGACCGAATAAACCGCAAATGACTACAAAGCAGTAACAATTTGGAAAATTCAGAACTCAATGACAAGTGCCTAAAGTCATTGAGAGTCAATACCCGGCCGTTTTATTGGTCCAGAGCCACGTTTCGGGGAATTGTTTACGGAGGACAATCTGCGATTCGGCCGCTTTCGACAAATGAAAGTCTGGAGGCTGTAGTCTGTCCTCAAGAATGAAGTCATCGAGACGTATACTATCGCTGGTTTGAACTGTAATTATATTCCAGATATTCTAACTTATGTTTCACTAAAAATTTGGATTTTGTGTTCTGACCAGACCTGCAGTCGTTCATTAAAGAAGACACAGGTGTCAGTGGGACATACCCTTAGCTCTGGGGACATTCATAACAATTAATCCTTGTCTATTAGCTCCATAAAACAATCTCTTTCCGTGTCCTAAATAATACAATCAATGGATTCAGAATTGTCTTCAGTTTCTTAGTATCTGTCAGTTTGTTATCGTATTATTCTATTATTCTATTATTATATTACGATTTGTTATTTGATTAAAAGTTAATTTTGTTACGAATCACAGAAACATTCAAAGAGTTGTCAACTGCTTTACATTCACTTGCAATCATTTCAAACATTGGCTATGAGCTAAACATTAATTCATACCCAGTTATGGTTGAGTTCCATAACCAGGTTTCCACAAAGTTCTTTCTAATTTTGATTCCTTCATTAGTTTGTTTGTTATTCGCTGGAATTTCATTGGATTTAAGGCTGACCGGCATCGACATGACCGCATCATCCAAGACACGCGGCTCTGAGTCTGACTCGGAATCGCTATCAAGCACTTCATGCATGCGATAAAACACTACACAAAAAAGCGATACGAAAACGAAGCAAACATTAATTTGTTATCACATTAATAGTTATAATCGTAATATAATAATATTATTCAAAATTCGGGTATAAAAGGGCACTAAGTTTCCATTCATTTCATAATAACCAAAATTTTCAAATTCAATCGATTGTTATAAGAATTGAGAAGAGATTAATTAGGAATTGTGTGAGAAAGTGGGTGAGCATAACGACCGGTTATTGGCCAAACCATTACAATTATTAAATGGGCTGAAAAGAGAAAGAAAGAACCAAATATACCCCACTTCAGTTGAGTTCCATAACCAAGTTTCTGGAAAGTGTTTTCTAATTCTCAAATTGTTATTTGTTTCAGTTTTGGAAGTTTCAGAACTTTTTGATTTCATTCTTGCCATGGGCATTGCCATGTGCGCAACTGGCATTGCATATAGTACTCCTGAATTTGGGGTAGATGCTCTATTTCGGCTCGAATACATTCGCATTCCTGTTTTGATTTTTCAAATTTTAGAAAAAAATGAAACATTTATGCAAGAGCTAATTAAACCCAAATAATTAATAAATATGTTTGAATAGTTTTTAGGCACTCAATTCATCAGTTCATGAATTAACAGATATTAAAATTACAGAAACAAATAAATAAGTTTTTATATTTGGTCAAACCATCTTTAAACGTTCATACTGAAAAATTCAAGCACTTCATGTACCCAGTGAGTTTTGTCATCCATAACCAAGTTTCTGGAAAGTGTTTTCTAATTTTAAAATTATTATTGGTTTCACTTTCGTAAATTAATGAAATCTTCTGGGTGTCACTGATCAGGAGTACTTCAGGGTACGTTTTGATTAAATCCTTTAACATCTGAATGACTTTTTATTAAATTTTAAATGAAATGACGAAAAAAGAGGTTCGACACTAACAACTCGTCTATTATATTAGTATATAATTTCGGTTTTAACGTCACTTTCTGTCTGTTCCCACATAACTTAATCTTCCCCCCGTTTTATAGCCTTTTTGAGAGCTTGCTTTTTAAATGCTTAATTGGTAGCATTAAAAAAAATAATGAACATTTTTGAGTGGTGTTCAAATCTAGTATGTGGCTTTTTATACCTTCAATGGGTGCTTTTTTATTCAGAGAATAGGTTTTAGCTCTTCACAAAGAGTCAGACACTTGCCATTAAAAGCTTCTTATTTTATGGTTGTTTGAAAATAAAATAATTGAATACTTATTTGAAAACTAATGATAGTTGCATTGGTTAAATCATTTGATTAGCCATTCAATTGATAATTTCGGACTTATATTAATTAATAAAAGGATGTTTCGAAAAAGTCGACAATCATTTCCTTGTTTTTGAATGAAATCGAAAATAAAACCATTAAAACAATAATTAGTGGAAATGCTTGAAATATATGTTTTCAACTCAATTGAAAGGATTAAGTCAATGTTATTCTGCTTCGTAAAAATCATGCGGTTTATTAGACTTCCTATTAGTCCGTACCCGACGTTAGTCTGATTCCAGAGCCAAGTTTCAGGAAAATGTTTCCTAATTTTAACCGTTTCTTGTGATCGACTTGTGGGCGGAGAAACAGAATCTAAAACATCACCCTTAAGGAGACGGGCCTCAGGCATAGCCATTGCTGGCGGGCCTTGCAATCCCCTTCCCCCGAAGCCACCTCCAAGGGGAATAAAATTTCTGCGCAAAACTAATCCAAGATTTATAGATAAATTAATTTGGTTCAATCTAAAAAAATAAAGTCTTCTTTAAACTAGCTCAGTTTATATTATCGCTAACTTAGAATGATTGCCAACTTAATAAGTGGCACATAAAACCTATAAACAATATTTTGAACTCAAAATAAACTAGTCTTACAAACATTGAAAAAAAGATAAAAATTTGTCGAAATTTAGTTCCATTAATATTTTTTATCAAGAATTTCGTTAATTTTTGTTACTTATATTAAATGATAGAACGGTTTAATTCTGATTAAAATTAAACTGTTATTCAATTGATATGAAATAAAATATAGGTTTAAGGACTCACTCAGTTGCAAATGTCGGTGAATCAATCCATTGGAAAGGATAACAACTCCTGAGTCATCAAATATCTCTCCAGTTGTAGATGACCCTGGCCACCATAACGAGCGCTTGTTTCTGAGCCATCGTGGGAAGTGTCTGTTTGTCTTTCCGGTGTCATAGGTTTCCAATTCATTGATAACGTCTTGTTGTGTGATATCATTCCCGGATTTGAGGAGAAGAACGCTTTGATCAATACCTAAAATACCGACGAAAGCATTGGGTTTGGTATTCACTCTAACGTCGACCTGAGCTCCTGGTTTCGTTTCTTTGACATTTGTGTCAACAGTAATTTCAGTCCTAAACACACCCTCGACATCGAAATTAAGAGCATCGGCCACTACTTCTTGATTATCTTTACGCACGTAATAAACAACGATTCTAGCCTTTGGTGCCATGGGGTGGGTCACCATAAATCTCAAGTCAAAGGTGTTAGTATTAGGAACTTCTATACTTCGGGCTAAAACAATGTCTCCCCGACCCATCACTTCATATACTATTCTCGATATGGGTTCAGTAGCGTTGACCATAAAAGCCACTTCTTCTCCAACTTTGGCGTCTTTTCGATCACTTTTAATGACTTGAATAAAATTATTGGACGGGGACTGAGCGCTTTCTATTGTCTCGAAATAATAGGTTTGTCCCTTATATTCTGCTCTCATTCCTAAAACTAAGAACTCTTTATTTCTCGGCGGATATATTTCCAGATTAATCATTCCTTTGACAGGAACTAATGAAAGAGCGTTTTTCCACTCCTCGTCGCTATAAGAGAAGCCATATCTGAGTTTAAGTTCGGGCCCGTTATCATCGACTGGTTTGTCGTCTTGAAAGGCAACCTTTAAAAATGCCGTATATTTGAGGCCAGGTTTGAAAGTCTTGGAAGTTTTGATGAGCTCTACTTTAACTTCTTTGTCATGAATTTTAACAGTATTTGATTTGTTATACTTTCTTCCGGTAAGGCTTTCCTCAACCAAAGCAAAGAACTCTATTTCTCGTTCGAAAAAATCAGTCTTCAGATTAAGATCGCGAACAATATTGACTGGAATGTCAACGCTTCCATCCATTGATGTTTTAGTCTGAAATTGTTCTAAGGGTCGAACTGAAAGCATATTGTATCTGACTTTGGGCTGAACAGTAAGTGTCACTTCTCCTTTGACTGGCTTTCCATAAGTATAAGTTGCTTTGACTGTGGCCACCACATTAGATCTGTTGTATGTGGCGTAAGGCGGAAGCATTACTTCCAAGTCAAAAGTTGGCAACACATATTTTCGCCACTGTGAATGACTTGTCAAATTTCTGACCCAGCACGGCCCCAAAGATTGTCCAATCGCCCAGAATTGGTTGTTCTGACAGTTGTAGCTCTTGTGAGACAACTCCTTTAGAAGTGAAAACTCTATTCCATTGTTTAATTCGATTTCCTTTTGCATCCTTTCAGTAAAAAAGACAATTCAATTGTTTAGTAATTAGTTGAATGAGAATCCAATCTGAAAGTACATACTTTTACATAGATATCAATAGCACCGGTAACTGTAGGCCTGAGAGATGGGTTGACAACAATGGCTCTGAATTGGACTAGTTGTCCTGGCTTGTAAATGGCTTTGTCAGTTTGAATGAAAACAGAATAACTTTTTTGTTGATATTCAAGGGATGTTTCATTCTTGAAGTTGAAAGAACCCCTTCCCTCAACTATCAGCTTATAGTTGCCTTTAGACCATTCCCCAATTTCCAAGTTCAAAATTCTTGTCTCTTCGGGATTGACAACCACTGTTTTGCTGGCCGTATTAAAGGGTCCGCCTTCGGAGGGTCCGCTTACAGTAACATCTACTTCAACGGGAGTCTGGGAATCATAAATGGATAGACTGACGTGGTAGTCGGCATTTGGACGCAGTTTAATTGGCGCCACAACAGTATAGGTAGGACCGGCTGCTTCTGACTGACTGCACAAACAATTATTTTAATGATGAAAAAGAACTGAATTTTCCTGAAATTTAAAATATTGGAGAAATGAAAGTTAATATGACTTACTGTTGGGATGTGACAAATATGAGTAAGCCCAAAACTTTGGTAAATATTCGAAAATGATGATCGCTAGACATACTTCACATAATATTTTCCCACAACTCGTTAATGAGTCGACTATCAGATGAAATGTGAGGATTGCTTAATGGATATAAGCCTGAAGTGATTTCAATATATGTGATCACAATCTCAGCGACAAAACCACAAAAATAAAGAATTTCCTAAGAAATTGAAGAATTATATGAATTTGGGATTTGTTTATAAATATTATTCATTATTTGGTTGTGTGGCAGAGCTGGCAATCACTTGAATTCGTCCCAAAACAGGAAACACTGAACACTAAATTCTGTGAATTTAATCTGAAGTTATATTATTGTGGACTCGAGTATTACAACCCAGAGTTGTTTGACTACTTGTGAGTTCGGGCAGTCTTTCCTACGCTTCGCAAGAGATGTTGAAAATCACTTTCAAGGTTCTAGACTTATATAGAAGTTATTTTGCAGTGGGAGTGATATCTTTGCCTCACATAAATTGATAATAAAAAACTTTTAACAAACATTTTCGTGAATTAACAAAATCTATACAACTCTTATAACCAGTTCTCGGAAAGCCTACACATCCACTACATATCGAACTTGCATTCAAGTCATTATCAAATTTATTTATATTTCAAATTAGACGATAGACTTGTGTTTCATTAAATGATTGCATTTATCATATAATAGCGAATGACGTGATTTCGTCGAAACTCCAAATTCTAATAGACTTCTGAATGTCTGTCACTTAATCACTGATAATAACGAGTTTATTAGAATTGATCGCCGAATGCCAAACACTTATTTAGCAAAGAATTTCTAAATTCAGTGCCAAAAATGTAATCAACTTATTTGAGACTTTTATTATCAAATTTTGATTTATTCTTATTTGATTCAAAACAGTGGGAAAAACCTTTCATTGAATAAATGAATGTATTTGTTCTTTGTTTCTGCTTTCGAGTGAATATCGTTTTACAACTTTTATAAAAACAATGGAAAAGTGTATTAAAATCTGAGATTAAAAACCGAAAAAATAAAATGTTTTCAACAATAATATATTCAAAACTAATACAATGATAAAGAAAAGCAATAAAAATAGAAATATATTCTTTTGAGTACATCCTTAAAGCAAAGATTGAGGACACGGGAAGAGATGCGAAAATATGGTATTTCGTTAACACAAGCCGTAAGACATCTAATTGTTTGGAACAGTTCTAAGAATAATAACGAATAAATGATAGTCTGCTTTATTATGTACTCCAAATGTACACTCGAGGAGTATCTGACCTCTGACTCTGTACTATTTTGTGCCAAATTGAAGGTCGGCACAAATTCGAGTCCTTATTAATCAGATTGCAATTATAGCTTATAAACAAATATAACGTTAAATCTCTCGGATTATTTTCTATTAAATTGATTGCATCCGCGTCTCAACAAATTATCAAAAGTTAATTCATTGGTAAGTGAAGTGCGCCAAACAAAATGTGGCTGACCTCTCTCATTCTAACTACCAGATTATGAATCTTTATGGGGAAACACAACGGAAGTATTGATATCTATATTGATAACTAAACAGAGAGACAACACATTCATATATTAAAAGCTTCATTTTCTCATCAATTTATTTAATTTGAAATTTTGCTAAAATCAATGACTAAATAAATAAATGATACATTCGTTGCGCAATTTCAATGTTCTCATCAAATATAGGCTAATTATAAACCATCATGCAATCATTTCAATAACTTTTCATTACCAAGTAACATAACAACAACGGGAAAATAATGGGAAAACGGACAACAATCATATTCCCAATAAATCACAGAAAAGTCCTGTTTTTCTATTTTCTCATTCCTTTATCAAAGTTTATTCAAAACATTTTTAAACAAAAAAAGTGGTGAAAAAACAATCATTAATAATAATCACAACTGAATTAATGATTTATTTGAGAGACTAATTATCAGAATAAAGCATCGAAATGATGTTCGGCTAAAATTAAATCCTGATCTCAATCAAAATATGAGCAAATAGGTTTTTTTTGTTTCGAGAAGATTGAAAAAAATAAAAAACTCAGCCATGGAAAAAGCAATTTAATAGAGTTTTGAATAAATTAAGGGTGAAATGCAAATTAAGTCATGTGTTGAATACCTTTCAAACGCTATAAACAATAGTCAAGGGGTTAGAAAAGTTTTGTAAAACAATATCTTAATATAGGGAAGACATCTAAATGAATGATATGAGGATATGAATGAATATTAATTCATATAAAACTAGACTTTTTGCGGTTCAAAGCATTCTCGGGGAGTCTTTCTTATTTAGTATTCATTTAACTGAATCATTTTAAAGATCCTAAAGATCCTGTCAAAATATAGTTATCAAAAATTAAATCAAAAGTCAAAATTATATTTGGTAAGTTGATATCTAAATTAATCGAGTATAGTCTAATAGCATTCAAAGCAAAAAGTGTGTCGTTTTATACCGTTTTTACAAACTTAGAGCTTTTAATAAAGATTTGAAAAAAATAAAGAAAATTCAATGATATTTACCTCAAATCGACTATAAGTAGTTAAGAAGTGTTTTTAGAGCATGTCCTTAAAAAATAATTTGAGAAGGATGTGCGCCAGCACTGCATTCTTGTTCGACACTTCTTTGCTTATAGAAAGTTTGTATTGGAAACTATAGTCAAAACACAAAATACCGCAAATTTAATGAATCCAACAAAATAATAATGTCTTTGAAAAGTAAAAAACACAAAAAACCTTTTATCGAAAATGAATTCCAGAAGATATCGAATTCGATAAAAGAGTTTAATTTAGACCCGAATTCGGTTCAAAAACTCGAATCAATACAAAAAATCATAGATTTATCGACAGCTGAAAAACATTCAGACAAAGAAAAGAAGAAAATCTATTTATTGGCTGCTTTGGTACTAATAGTTATAAGTCTGTTTTCTTCAGGTATCGCCACTCGAAGAGGATTTACTCAATTTTGGTTTTGGTGGAAAGATATATACGACTGGGAAGACACGTATTGCACCCTTTCAATGCCTGTTTCCATACAAAATGCTTTAATTCCAAGATTTGATTGTAATGTTTGCTCTCAACTTAAAAATGTATCAAAAGTCTCTAATCTATCGCCAGAAGAGTTCACTGAAAGGCAAGTCTTTTATATTTTTAACTCATTCCCAACAAATTTGTGTCCATTAACTAACAGACATTCATTAAGTAACCAATCATTTCATCGCTTCATTATATTTCTCTATTATATGATTGAGTTAATGTCTTTTTCAGACAAAAATATAATAAACGTCTTTTGACTCTATTTAAAAGCCAAAATATAACATTTATCACAATACGACCAATTATTTCCTCGATCAATTTGTTCAAAAGCTTACCATTAAATGCGTTTCTAATTTAGGGCTTCATACAAGTTATACATTAAAGTAAAGTCATTTTTTCAATCAAACAAATGTCTCATTATTCAACATTTTTCGCATTAAATTAATCTCATAATGGGGTTTTATATAAATATACAGAATTAAAATATGAAAATATATCATTAGATTAAGAAAATTAAAAATATTTACCGTAGAATCCAAATAGACTTATAACAGCGTTAAGACACAAAAACTACAATTGAGATAAACTAGTGATAGACTCTTGTGAGTCAGTATTTTGTTTCAAATGTAAACAGAAAGTGACTCTAAATTGTCGGTCCGAGCAATACTTTTATCCTTTCACATCATCACATTACAATACTTATTGGTAATTGAATGAAATATTAATTTCCCGGCTCTTCAATTGGAATCATATAAATGAGTAGTTGTTGTTCAGACACTGGAATAACAAGATTTAATACGAATTCAACGCTTGCGCTAAAAGTTGAAAACTTTTTTTAACCACTTTATATTTACAACACTATCAGAATATTATTAAAGTCTCAAACGTTTTTCCCAATTGACCGACATTTCAATACATTTTGGAAATACAATCCAAATTCAGAGAAAGCACACTTCAAAATTTATAATTTTAGCATAATTAGCATTTTTAAATTTTTCGTTGATTCATATTTTGTTGTTCCTTTAGTTCGGATCATCTAATCTCTTAAATAAATAGCAAAAAATGTTTTCTTAATTCACTTGACTTCACAAGAATTATAATTTTTGTTTATTTGGTTCTCAAGTCTACATAATTCTGTGTAAACATTAAAATTATGTTAATTTGTTGCTGACTTATGTATGAGTTGCACAATATTTTAGTGTTTAATTAAGAAATTTATGATTTATAATAACATAATTGAATTAAAGTTTAATCTGAAACCATTCTTAATTGAATTGCAAAACATGGAAACGACACGAATTGGCAAATATTTTCTCTCGAAAATCAATAAATTCAGAACTTCTCTGTTTATGAAGCGCTCGAATTTCGATCTGAATTTAACTCATTTGCGTCAACCACTTCTCATTTGCTTTTTGCATCCTTTATATTTTTAATTTAGATGCCAGATGGGAAAACTGCTAATATACTTCCCCTAAAATAGAGATTTTGCCAATTTAAATTTGAAAAGGTTTACAAGAACAATAACAACAAGAACATATATTAAGAACAGATATTAAGAAGTAAACTTTCAAAAATTCACTAAAATCGCAGAGATTTTTGATAATTTTGCTAGTTTAACTGACTGAAATTTAAATTTGAGCTTAAATAGCAGAATTTAGACGGGAATTAGCAAGAAAATGGTCCCTTCCGTACTTAGTCTGCCATTTTTTTTTAAAAATAGCTCAGCACCGAAGTTCGTTAAGTTAGTCATAATTACAATTAAAGTCTCAGACCACTGATCCGCAAAATACCAAAGTTATCGGACAGTGATTTAAACAGAGGTGGCCAATAGGGGGCCAATAGGGGGCTGTATTTCGTTTGAGCCCCGTAAAGTGAAAATAGAACAAATTAGAAAAATGACTATTTCCGGCCCTATTTCCGTCCGCCGTTTTACCCTCCCCCATACCCCCTCCAGCACATTTGACAAAATATCCCCCTCATAAATCTGAACAATTTTGGTTAGCCACATCTGGATTTAAACAGCATAGGAGGGCCCCGTAGGATCTAAAACAAATTATTTGCAAAACAGGGGGGATTTTGACCCTGTCTGCTTCATTTTTATTCTTTATTTGTTTGAATGAAAACTTGGTAGATGTGGAACATATTTAAATTAAAAGCAAAACATATCCTGCATTTGCACATCTCAATCAAATCGGTTCTTCCAATGTTTCGGTTCTACCGATAATGACAGAAAACATGTGTTTTCGGGAGGTACTTCCTACCCTTCATCAGTGCCTGACCGAGAGTCGAGAGTCAACTGACTCAAGGCTC
>JAQIWP010000496.1:0-24727 GCA_034695525.1 Euzetes globulus
TGGCCGTATGTGTTGTGTATGTATTTTCGCTATGGAAATGGGCTGCGGCATAGGAAGCGCTATTTAGAACTGGAGGACTGTCTGATAACCATATCATGACTTTCCCGCCTCCATTATTTATAGCAAGTCTTCACTATGTCAGCCAGGGTTGTTTTGCATTTCTTTTTTCCCTGGAATCCAATAGATGGCAGCACTGGTTCTGAAACCTCTATTAATTAAAATAATCAATAAGAGATGAATGACCTATCAATGAATTTGAAATTCTAATTCAAAATTGACAAAGTAATAGAATTATCATATTTTCTTGGACATAATTATGAGCCCAGACTCAATTTAATTTTATTTTAAAACTGTTTTTCTACTAGATACAATTTAAACTTAAAACTTATTTATTTCTAATAAAAAATTGATAAATAATTTGTTTATTGACTGAAACGTTGTCTTTCGATATAATTTTAATGAATTAAATCTCAAAAAACAATTCATTTATTCATTTGACGATTTTATATTGAATTTTATAATACATTATTTACCAGGACAAATACGATCATCTTATTCATAATTAATTCTCACCTTTGTTATTACTTTTTGAAAATTAAAATAGATAAATTTGATTAGATAGTCAGTGGTCAACAAAAGCCAGTTTCAATTGTTTGAGTCCTAATTCACTCTTAAATTTGGATGAGCCGACTGTAGGAACGGATCCGGTTCTAAGACAGATCCTTTAGCTTTGTGTAATAATTTTTATTTCACTAAATAATTAAAATTTACAAACTGTAAAACAAAATTCTTGCTTGTTTTAATTTATCTTTTGAATTTTGCTCCACTTTTATTAACATTTACAGACTGTAAACATGTATTTAACTATAAATTGAACAACTACAAAACCAAAATGTGATACAAAACTAATTAATCAAGATTAATTGACATTAATTTTGAGAATATAAGTTCTAAAGCCAGATCCCTGGTATAATGTAGTTGTTATGACTATCTACCTGTTTAAAGGTGCATTTAACCCAGTTAATTTTGGCAATTAAATAATTACACTTTAGTCTTACATTTATATTCGTCTATTAAAAAATTGTTAAGACACTTCACCCAGTGGACCATCCCCTGCTATATCCCCCTGTTACACACTAAATTATGAGCCAATTCAATATTATCAATAATTATCCTTGGACATTTTGTTCGCAAATTCGATTCAAGCTAACTTAAAAAATAAGCGCCCCATAAGGCGTAAGTTTAAAAAAAATACGAAATTAAGTGATTTGTTTATTCAAAACATTATATTAATAGCAGAAAATAAATTCATTTAATTTAAATATTCAATTGAATTGTCGAAGTAATTGAAGAATCTTCCGAAAAATGCTCTTCTAGAAGGAAAGTTTTTAGATTTGACCCCCCCCCCTAGTCGAAGATCCATTTGGCCCCACCCCATGGCCCCCAGTGTCTTCCGACTTGGCGACCTCTGATGTATAGTGTATTACTGTACCTCTTTTGTCTTTTGACAATACATTTTCATTGAAAGGTGAGCAGTTCAACCAAAACTGTTTCACCCAGTAACCAACTTACTATTCTTTATTCCTCCAATTTTGGGACTTGGTGCTAGAAGCTTTTTTACGTACTAAACGATTCTTTCTTTATTTCGCTGTCAAATACTCGTTGGTTTTAAGGTTAAATTGTTTTCAATAAATTTCTAAATAGGGTTAAATGTATCTGGGTTGTGTGCAAAACAGTTTTAAAAATAAATTTATAGTTTAATAATCAAATAGAACTCTATTCCGGTTGCATGATGAATTTTCTGTTTTAATAAGCCCTGATCATCTACTATTGATACAAATATAAATTAGGACTCCTAAAAGCAAGTCCCATCATTGTTTATTGCTCAATTTGAACTGCACCAAGAATCTAGATTGTGCAAGTTAATTAAAATAAATAATATTAAGTAATATTTTTGTCTTTTACATCAAAACACAGTTTTATGAGTGATAATTGCAAGGCTAAATACACGATAAAATATTTTTAAAATTAATTACTCAATAATTAATAGATTCTTTTAATCTTTAACTGATATTTGACTGAAGATAAAAATTCTTCAATTGATTGTACCTTCAAAAGGGATTAATCAGAAATAAAAGAGTCGTTTCATCCCTTCGTTAATTGAACTCTAATTTAATGTCTTTTTAAACTATTTGTTGAGCGAATAGTTTTAAATAAATTGAAGGAAATGGCAGAAAGAGATAACTTGTCAGTTGTTCAGCACGGCATCAATGACTTGAGATTGGAACAGACCCAATTACCAGACAGTCCTGGACCAGATGGTATGTTATATTTATTTTAAATTGCTCAATTTAATTGACCTATTTCACTTGAAGAGGTTCAACTGATGACCCACACAGGTATGCATTTACTTAATTTGTCAGAATTTTTAGCCTGCTCTTCAACACAGTGGGAATTTGTGGTTCAGATGTGCATATTCTAACTCATGGCAAATGTTCGGGTACGGTGTCATTAAATACACCGATGATCTGTGGCCACGAGTCCAGTGCTATTGTCGTAGAAGTCGGAGCTAATGTCAAGGATCTTAAAGTGGGAGACAAAGTTGCTATAGAGCCGGCTGTGCCCTGTAGTAGATGCGACATTTGCAAACAGGGATCTTACAATCTGTGTCCAGATATTGTGTGTCAGGCCGCCCCTCCCTATGACGGCTGTTTGAGACGATATTATAATCATAGGTCAACCTTCTGTCATAAGTAAACGATTTCTTTTGTCAATTGTTTTTCTAATCAATTCTCAAATACATTAAGAATTCCCGATGAGATGAGCTTTGGAGAGGGCGCTCTCATAGAGCCCTTGGCTGTGGCCGTATATGCTAACCATAGGGCCGGCATCACTGCTGAATTGGCACCGAGAGTTTTAGTTACTGGTGCCGGTCCTATTGGCATTTTGGTTGCTTTGACTGCTAAAGCCCTGGGGGCTATTGATGTCTGCATTATCGGTAATATTTCTTAAATGATCTAGAATAGCATTCTACTAAGTAATTTAACAATAAGGGATGTCTTGATAGGGTTTCGTCTAAAAATGAGTCATTATCCCCCCCCCCCCCAATTAGATATAAGAAATGGTAAGTTATTAAATGACATATTGGACTTGTTGAATTGATAACCTTGACCAATTGATAGTATGACATAATTTTGTGGATAGATATAAATAAAAGTCGATTGGAATTCGCAAAGAGCTTAGGAATTGGAAAAACCTTATTAGTGACTAAATATGAGAGCGAACTGACGACCGCTGATCGTATCCGACAACTGATGGGACACTCACCCAATATAACCATTGAGTGCACTGGTGTTGAGTTATGTGTAAATATGGCCATTGAAGTGACCCAAACGGGTGGAGCCATAGTTCTGGTGGGTTTTAATCCGAATAAAGTGAATGTTGGGCTAACGAAGGCATCCGATCGTGAAATCAATTTAATTGGGAATAAAAGATATCGGAATAGGTTTGAAAAACAATTGTCTTCTTAACCCAATTTTGATAGCTTTCTGTTTGGTTAGCTTTCCGTCGGCTATAAGTCTTGTGGCGAACGGAAGAGTAAATGTGAAGCCTTTAATAACACAGGTTTTTCATATGAACGATGCCATCAAAGCCTTCGATACCGCAAAGTCATGTGCCGACGGCGTCATCAAGGTTCAAATTGTCTGCCATTCTGTTTGATGCTAGTTTAATCAATGTTAATTTAACCGATGAATTAGTTATAAATTCTCCCTGTCAACTTAGTTACAATGAACTTTAGTAATAATTAATTTTAAACCTGGTTCAAATCAAATCAAAAATTGATTGAACTTTTCTGTTGGATTGGCATATAATAAGCACTTCTTGTGGTAATTGTCACCTTTTCTTTCTCAAAGAACCTGAAAATTATTAAAATTAAAAAAAAGGTTTAATTGTGTTTTTTGCGTACATTGATTATCTTGTGGTCGGCCCTCTCCAACAGTCTTCCTCTCGGGAGTGAAGATAAAATGATTGGCCACATCTGTGGAGTTTCATTCATTGAGCTTTATATTGGGGTCGACCAGAGTTATTGGTAGTTCAAAGCCAAGACAAAAACTCCATATATGGTCCCGTTTCGGAATTTTCAGTACATTTGAAATAATAAGTTAATTATTGAACAGAAAGGGAGAAAATGCCTGAATTTGATTAATATATTTAATATAAATACAAAACTTAATACAGAATATTGGGTCAGAATATAAGGATTATTGCTCTGAAATGAGACAAACTTTGAGTAAAATCATAATTGATGTCAATTAAGAACAGAAACAGAAGGGTTTGAGTTGTCGTTCGTGAATACACTGGGATTGATTGCCGTATTTATTTATTCGGTTGATTTCTCCCTTTACAGACCAGTCCTGGGTGTGAGCCGTTCGGAAGAGTTGAGCCCTGAATATAGCGTCCGATGGTTTGGTAGATATTGTAATCTCAATACGACTCTGGAAACCCTTTGGTTTTGCAGTGGAACTGCTCGGAAGGATGAGCTGTAAGAACAATGTGTTAATCATTTGTTGCTAAGTGTTGGACAACAGAAATGTTGGACAGACTTCTGCTGAAAGCCCTTCTTTGAGCCACAATTTCTGACATTTGTTTTGTGGCAACAGATCGTTGATTGTGTGGATGAGAGCCAATGAGGCCGTTGTGACCATTGGTTGCGAGACATTCACTACTTTTCGTTTATCACAAACGCAATAATTGTCTGGAATCAGAGCATTAGAGCAGGTCCTCGAAGGACTTATTGATTGTCTCCACGGAGAATAAGAGTGGACTTTCTGTTGCGTACTATCCATCTCTGAATAGTCTTCTGAAAGACAGGAGAAGACAATTAGGAAAAGAGTAGAAATTAGATAAGAAATGTATAATACGTTGAGTGATGTCATACAAAATGTGGTGTAAGTCCAACCAAGTGATCAGCCTTTCACTGTTCGCCTCCAGATTCGACAACAGATGAGGATATCTTTGGTTCAATTGGTCAGGAATTCTGATCGCAAACAATGGCATTCGTTCTTCGATTCTTCCGATCACAGTCTGTAAGACCGGACCGAATCTGTTTCCGTGATCTCCCTTTTGGTGTCAAAGAAAGCAATGAATGAAAACAAATGATTAAAATGAAAACAAACCATAAGAATAAGAATTGTATTATTGAGTCGATGTCTCATTTGGTCGAAGAAGTGGGAGACGTGGGAATCGATGAGCTGTGCTCTGTTGAAGTCGTTGTGAGTGACTTCGATATAAAAAGCGAACGCAAAGTATGGCCACAGATGTGAGTCGGACTCGTCGATGAAGTGCTTGATTTGCTTAAGAAATAACTCGATTTTTGGGAACCGTTCGATATAACAGTTACTTAATTCGAACGGAACTAATCCCAGAAGTATTTTGGAGACGTCGCGGAAGAGGTGTATCCAAAAGGGACGGGGATACCAATCGGTCGGCTGTTTTACGAACCCTTTTGATTCGTAGTTGAATAAAGTAAAAGTCGGGAAGTCTTCAATCAGAGCTGTTTTATAACCGGCTTTTGAGAAGTCTTTCCAAATGAAAGGCCAGTCATCGTAAGGACCGAAGTCTTCATTAAGCAGTTCGTTATTCCAGACCCGTTTTCCAGTTAGAAACGGAACCATATTTGGAAAAGAATTGTCGGCTAATTTGGTTAAGCCTTTCATATACACTATATGTCCATAACTCTCGAGGGAACGTCTGGTTTGGCGCATAAATCTTAAGTAATTGACGCGAGAAAGCGATTCGATGACTAATATCAGGACTGAAGGCTTCGCTGAAGAGCCTTTTGAATGAGTGTTATCTGAGTTTTCAGACCTTTTAGTCAATGGAAACCAGAAGTGAGTGTTTTCATAGACACGACGTAAAGCCATATCATAGCACTCGACAGCAACAAAACTGTTGTTAGCCATCGAAACGCCATTCTTCGGGTCCAAGAGCTTCAACTTGTCATAGACTAAGAGATTGTCGTTGTCTTTGAGTCTGTCGAAGAACTGATATTTGCATCTGAAATAACCGAATATCTGTCTCAGAGTTCCAGAGTTGTCAATGAAAGTCAAATTGTTTTTGGAATCGCTTTGATATTTACATTCAATACGTTTTGGCAAAACTGTTATGAATTTTGAGAGGCTTTCGTCGAACGGATTTATATTAAGGGGCAGATGACAGGCGCCGTCGTCCGACAGGGAGCCGCCCAAACTGATGTAGTTCTCATTGAAGAAGATCCGTTCCTCCCGATTGTCGTAAATGTAAATAAATGTAAAGAATAGGACTAAGACTGCGACCAATGATATAATCTTAAGATATTTGAATTTGACATTGAACATTAAGTAAGTCATCAATTAATAACAAGATATATTATTATTATAGCTAAGTTAACACTGAATTAAAAATGTTTTAAATTTATTTTTAGTGATTGTGATATTTGTGTATAAATTCTGTGTTCAATGATTGAGACAATGATTACTAAAAATAGGAATAAAATAGTGTTTTGATAAAAATATTTAGTTTTTTAAATATATTTGTGACTCAATTTATATGAAAGGTATTGTTCTTATTGTTAATTAAAAGACAATTAATAATTAATTTTATGGTTAATAGGACTTATCACAAGTCAAACATTAGATTAATGAAAAAATCAGTTCTGTTCTCAAAGTTTTTTTTTAGGATAATTGACTGATAGCTAACAAAATGACTTATTTGTGTCCTGCAATTGGTTTACCACAGAATATGAGTTGTGCTAAAAGTAATTAAAACTTTCTTAAAAATACATTTGAGATGAAAATTGATTTTTCGGTTCAATAATGAAAGTGAATGACAACTGATTTAATGGATTTTGAAGACTGGGTTCACAACTTTTGTTTGACAGAGCTTTTGTTTGAGATTGTGATCGAGTAAAACTTAAATGGATTATTCATTTTTGCATAACTTTTATGAATAAATTATTTTTTTTGGCTTCAAATGGGATTAATTAACTTGAATTTGAGACAATCTATTGTTTGTTAATATTTGTTCACTAATTGATTAAGATTTAAATCATTGCATATTTTGTTACAAATTTGTTGTCAAACAATGTTTGGATTGATTACAAGGAATAGGTTTTTGAACGCAATTATTGATTCAAAAGGATTTGTTTTGACGTTAAATCGATATTTAATTTCTATTCAAATCTATAGAAACCAGAGTTCAGTAAATGTCACGAAATGTGTAAATAATAAGAAATTAAAGTTTTTTTTGTCTTTAAGTCTAAAATGAGATTAAATGATATTAAAGAAGAAAATTAATCTAAAAATCTAAACAGAAATCACATCAAATTCATAACAATTTAAACACAATTTAGTTAATTGACTGACAATTGATTTGGTTTTTTGGTGTTTCGTTCAAAAATTACAATTAAATGAATGTTTAAATTTAGTTAACAATTAATTGATTAAAAATAAAGACTAGACTTATAATCAAATTTGAGGACACATTCAAACCCTTTAATCAAATGATTGTTTAAAACCTGATTTTGACTCGAATTTGATCACTATTTCAGAGATGTTCTCTTATTCTTCATATTCTTCGGCGGTCACCAAATGTTAGAACTAATTGAATGAAAACACATTTAATGATATTAAAGACTAAATCATTGTATTTATTGCTTTAAATTCATTTCTGAAACTGTTTACGAAATGATGGATCAGTTTCTTAAAAATAAACAAAATTAAGTATTTTCATCAAATAAGACGTCAATCGTAAGGACCATACTTTCAGACCCTTTTCTTGAGAGAGTAGTGAAAGTCGTTTTCTTTTCACACAAACCTTTCATAAGTAACGAAAAGCAACGAATTTACGTCTTTTATGAAAGAATCAATTGAGTCGACTCAAAGTCAAATCAGGGTTTTTAAAAAAGTAACTTGGTTTAAACTTTAAACCAAGATAATTAATTTATTCCACAAAATATCATATTAGTATTTTAGCAATTATCAATGAGGTTAGCTAGCTGATATTAACTACCAAAAAGGGTTATGCTTAATTTCAACTTTATTCATCAGTAAATGTGTGCTGGTAATTTTGATTTATAACTTTAAATGCGCTGATTAGTATTTTTCAAGAATCGATTTGGCCAAAAGTCAAGACTATGAAACTTTGATTTTATAATAGAAAGAACCTCCTTTGTTGATCAACTTTGTTTTAATTGGGAAATTTACCACCATAGTTTAAATAAAATTAAAACAACTTAATTAATGGTAATTGTAATATATTAGGTTAGGTTTAAAAGTTTCGCTACACAAGCTTAAAAACACCGAAATTTTTTTAGAAGAAAGTGACCGTTTCCGGTGCTACTTTTGTCTGCCATTTTACCCGACCCCATACCCCACAGCACTTTTGCAAAATACCCCTTCCCATTCCCCCCTTAAAAAATGTTCATTGGCCATCTCTGAGTTTAATTATATATTTTAGTTGAAATTTTGGATTTGTTCTCATAAAATTGCTTATAATTTGTCTGATCATAAGTTGTTTAATTAGATGAAGACATCCTCGGTATATATAAATAAGTATAAATAAATATATATGTATAAGTCTAATCTAATAATATTTGACAAGGATTTATAACTTGTAATTGGAATCCTGTTCCGCTTTTATTTCAGATTTTCTCAATGTGTTGAGCTGTCAATTGATTTATTAAATTTTATCGCATAATAAACTAGCAAAAGTATTTATGAGAGGCACAGATAAAAAATATGTTGGGATAAATACTTATGATTTTCGACAAAATATCGCTATATTTTTACAAAGTATAACAATGACATCAATTGAGCAATTTTTCCAATAAAAGTATAATTAAAATAAAAAACTCACTTTAATAATAATAATCATTGACATATAAATGAAAATATTCTAGATCAAGATCGTTTTGCAAAGGACCATATTCCATAATTAGATCAAACAAATGCGATTGTTAGTAATGTATCATGGCATTACTAATGATAAAATAAAAATGATCCTTCACTTTCAAGATTGCTTGTTGATCAATGATCAATGATCAGGAACAGCTGAAGTAACAGATTTGATGTTTATCGAAAATGAGAGAATGTTTATTTAAATTAATAAACCTTGCTGAAAGTGGGAGTGCCATACTTACCACAAACCCAGCTGAACATCTAAAATATGACCTGAGCTTTTTTTACTGAGGTTATTCATCTTTGAAAGTGCTATAAAATCCGTGGAAAAGTATTATAACTTCCGGCAAATAAAAGCCGATAGATATTTGAATATAAATTTGAGCCCATATTATATGTGTTGAGGACTTCATCAGTAATACAATTGAGACAGAAATTCAACAAAAGAGATAATGAAAATAAAAAACCAGTGATTCAACGAACAGGTGTCACAACAGATGCAAACTATATTTTGTACCTATTTTTAAGGTCTACTCTGAAGAGGCTTTTGATCTAAATTTCATAACATATATGACAGACAAATAAAGTTTGACTTCGGTTTCAATAATTATCTGTGATGTCGAGTGAAATATTGTCTAAAAGTTATAGGATTTTTCAGTAACACAACAGTCGTATTCAACAAAATAGTTGTAAGGATTTGTCACATAATCGCTCAGACAGAGTGTGCTTTTCATCTGATTGTGTGTTAAGTTTCATAACTGTGTTAATGATTATAAATAATTGAAAGACAATATGTATTTTTGTATTCAATACTTTAAAATCTATTAAATGAATATTGATTTCAAAAACTGAAAGAAATGAACAGAAAAATCAAAACTTATTGAAAACTATTTGATCAAAACAGTTCTGATGAATTGAGTAAAAAAGTTATTCATTTTTTTGCATTTGTTTTCAATTAATTTTTTATAATTTTATGAATCACTTATTTATGTGCAGTTATGTCGGCGAAAATTCATATGTTTTTTGTCATATTTTGAATTAAACTTTTTTTTAATACTCTCTGAAAAGTCGACACAACTTTAACTTTTATTAAAATGAATTCAATGAACAAAATATTTGAATTTTGTGCTGATTTTGGCCAAAATTATCGTCAGTTTGAAGTTCAATGTATTGTATTTTTCTGGTAAATCATTGGGAAAATTATATTCTCAATAATATGAATAACAATAATAATTATCTGATCGATGAAAATCTGCGTCAATTATTTACTTTATGGGATACGGATAGGTCCGGCTATCTGTCCAGAGATGAAATGCGTGAACTGTGCGCCCGATTCTCAATAAGTGCTGACGAATCGGACGCCATTTTCAGCGATTTGGACAGGGATAAGGACGGCAGAGTCAGCTTTGAAGACTTTCGCACAGGTTTTGACGACTACGAAAAGGGTTTGATTGTGTCCTCAATAGACTCGGATAAAGAACTGACATATCCTTTGGAATCTTATGGCAGTCTTAAGAAAGCGTTAGAAACCGAGAATATCAGTGAAAAAATAGCCAAAAATGACTCCGCCGTACAGAATAATCTTAACAATAGTGTTACCACTTTAGTCAATGGGTAAAACTTATTTTTTTCTAATCATAGTTTACTTGAAATACCTTGCTGCTTTTAAAAATAGAGTTATCATTGATCATTATGTAAGGAGGAACTGAACTTTTCAATTTTTGGTCCTAAGAAAATCAAATTATTATAAATATCTTCTTATTAATTCCAGAGAAAACAATTGCTTTAGTTCAGTAATGTGCAAGCTATAAATTAGTTTTATTTAGGTATATTCTGATCATTCTATCGCCAGAACATTTTTTAGTGTCTGCATCAAAAATAATGACATTTTTGAAAATTTTCCAAAAAATTAATGTGAGAACAAAACTCACCTAATCTTTTTAAAAATGGTTGGCATTTCCCAAATTTTAGGGAGGATCCAAAAATACCCCCTTTTAAAAGGAACCTGTTTTTAGGGCCTATGGGACTCTTCTAGGGATGCACAAGGGGGATTTTCTAAAATTCCGAAATTTTATGATTTATCCCCTAGGGTTTGAAAAAAATTGTTCTATAAAAACGTAGAGAAACTGACTGACCCTATCAAAATTGGAATTTTTTAGTAATAATTTTCGTACCTTGCGTATCAGTGGTTTGAATTTTATCAAATTTTATTAAAAATTCTTCGAGTTTATCATTTATCTAACATAAATACTTGTATAACTTTTAATAATTAACCTTTCAAAAATATAAGGTGTATGTTAGCCATTCAATGGAGTACCCTAGTGATTCCATTTGATTCCATAAACTTTTAAATGATTAATGCTTTTTGAAAAAAAATTGTTTCACAATTTTAGATTAAATGACAGAAACATTTATTCTACAGATTTTCCGAACAGTATATTTCAGAGGCAACACATGACTCGACCCAACAGAGCACACAGACAGTCATACAGGAGTTGTTGGATAGTGTAAGAGATTTACAAGAAGAGAACAAGAGATTAGCTGATTCTTGGATGAGGTATCCATTGACAAGATGTTGATTATTCTCTTGAATAACTTGATAAAATTTTAGGGAAAAAAAGGAACACGAAAAACATTTGAGTCAATTGGAAGAGGAGGTCGACTCACAAGTCAAGGAAGTGGAGCATAGAGTCAAACTTAAGGCAAAGGAGGAGGTGGAGGCCGAGAGGAAATCCATGAGAGAACTGATGAAGGGCGAGATGGAAGAGTTGCAGTCGCATTTGTCCATGTTTGAAAAAGTATGTTCTTTTATTAATTTTTCAAAATGAATAATAAAATTGAACCGAAACTACAGAATATTTGCCAAATGGACCAGGTGAATTTCAAACAATATTGATTACCACATTGTAAATTGCAAAATTAACCTGACTTATATGTTTATGATGATTAGGTAGACTCTTGGCTCAAATCAAATCCAAATAATTTAACGGAAGAGAAAGTCAATGAAATTCGATCAAAATTAGAGGAATCGATGCGAGAGTCGCGACAATTGAAGCACTCATTAATGGACACACAGACGAATGTGGCGCTAATGAGAACAGAATTGGCACAGCTTCGGGTTCAGTACGAGGACAAGTGTCGCGAACTGACCACTGAAATGGGAAGAGTGTCTCAACAGCAGACAGAACAACAACAACTTCAGCGCCAACTTTTGCTTTTACAGTATTTTATCAATAAGTTTATTGTCAATTTTGATAGCTTTTGTTCAGAGATAAGCAAGGTAGTAGCCAGCCATACACACACACCGCCATATAAATGGGGGTATTCAATCTAGCTTCAATCAAGTTTCATTTAGCTCTTAAGAAGTGATTGGGTCTAAAACAAGCATTGCCAAAGTTAGTAAGGTCCTTTTAGGCACATCTGGATTACCTAGTTATATTTTATAAAGGATTTAATAATTAACCCTAAATTCTGGGTCATTTAAGAATGCTTTTATGCCGTCCTTTGGTAGTCAGCAATCAAAATGGCAAAGGGGAGACTATTTGGAAATAGACCTGGTTTTCAGGAAATAGTCGTAGAAATGCGATGAGTTTTGATTGACCTCGAAATGCCCCACAAAAACATTTGTTTGGCTATCCCTGACAGCAATCAATTTGCGATAATCTCAACGAACAAATGAATGGTAGACTACCGGTGCTTATCTCTGATTATTATTATTTTAATAAAGAGATGCCAATAAGAGACTGCACGACACCAACGACCAGTTGAGGACAGTCCTTGAGTTGACTCCGAATCATTCAAGAAATCCATCGCCGGTAGGAGGAATGGCTAAGACTAATGAGTCGAATCCAAGTACAGGACACGTGAAGAGAGGCTCTTTGATTGGCTCTTATATGCGAACAGACTCCGTCGGGAGCTATGAATACAATCGAAAGGCAGTGGACAGGTATATCCTATCCAACTCTTTATATTCTTTGTCTTCACTTCTATTCTGTTCTAAAACTGAAGACTATCTGAAATCGATTTGGGTTCAATGTCTACCATCGAAGACGACGTTTACTCGGTGTCGAACCAGTCGTATGCCTCGTGTCCACCGATGGCTGGCATCAAAATGATGACAAGCAATGATGACAAGGATAGTGGACTGTCATCTCTAAAAACACGTTCTGTTCAGTCGACACCAGTTCTGACCGGTTATAATAAGAGATCAGAATCGCCGAAAGCCAATAATAATTCATCAAATCATATGAATTATGAGTCAAACAGTCCGAGTCATTCAATAAGTAAAATGATTTCGGACGCCACCGGTCCTCCAGAGAGGACTTATAAGATCATTTTCATTGGTGACGCCTCTGTCGGAAAGTCTACTTTTATTCTTCGCCTAACCAAAGGTATATTCGCGTCCCGTCTCAGCACAACTCTCGGGGTTGACTTTCAGGTACATATCGTTTGACTTGAGTCAGACATTAATTAAGTTTGGATCAAAGGTTAAGATATTCAACTTTGATGGCAAAAACGTGGCGCTCCAATTGTGGGACACCGCCGGACAGGAGAGATATCGCAGTATTACTAAGAATTACTTCAGAAAAGCCGATGGAATTATGTTATTATACGACGTGACGAGTGAACACTCCTTCCTCAATGTCAGGGAATGGATCACTGCCATAGAGGTCTTCCCAATTCATTTCAAATAAAACAATTTTTCTTCAGATAAATAACTGTTCTTGTAGATTTTTGACCTTTCTTATTTTCAATTAAGAAAGCTAATCTGGTTCTTTCTCTAATACTTTTTTAATCGCTCATTTTTCATGATAGGAAGTTACGGCCAAAGGTGTGCCCGTTATGATTGTTGGCAATAAGACCGATTTAAGGCCTGCCCTTATGGCGCAGGACTTGAAGTACGTGAAGGCAGAGGACGGCTACAAATTAGCGCAACAGTACGGCCTGATGTTTGTAGAGACCAGCTGTAAAGACGGTCAAAACATCATGTCCTCCATCGCACAGTTGACCAAAATTATGACACAAAATGAGGATAATCTGATCGAAAGTGCCATTAATTTGAAGGACACGAAACCAAAACGATTCGGATGTTGTAGTAAATGAACTTTTTTTTAAATTTAAATATTAATTGAAAATTATTTTTCAATACATTTATCTCTTATTACTGTTGACTATAGCGGGAGTCAGTTCTCTGTTTGACAATCACTTCACTTACCCATTCGGTAACCTATTCCCCGAAAAGGCTCTCTTCAGCTGTTCCAAAATATACGACAGACCATTTTACAATCAGATCCTGGTTCAAATGTAATCATTTTTCTTTCCTTCCTATGGATTCTTGTCTTTCATCATTCAATTCGATGAACAGAATAAATGAATTCATTGTGAAATTATAGCAAATGTTCGCTTAAAATATCATTTGTGATATATTGAGTCGAATAATACAAATAAATAAATACCTTGATTATAATTAAATACAAAGACTTTCTTAGTTGAATTCGACTAATTTGATAATAAAAAAGTACCGTGTGTAATATTTGTAGTTTTAAAATGTGTAAGAATAGTTCTACAATATAAGAATTTTAGCAGATTATTTTGATTTGTATTAATTTGAACCAGATCTATGATTTAATAAATATAAAACCCTTCCTGTTAAAATGTCTTTAATGGGATTTACATAATCTTGCTAATTTCCATTCGAATTCATTTATTTAAAACAGAATTGTATTTGTCTGACTATAGAATCTAATAAGTACTAGATAGTATAGTTGAGCTATCTTTTCTGTTCACTTTTCGAAAGTGTCTGCTTATTTTATACCTGGCTAAATAATGGAAGTTGCCGCCCAAAACACGAGAACCTTCTTTGTGAAGTGATTTTTTTTATTGAATCATAAAAATCTGTTTTTATTTAAAAGCAGATTTTACTGACAGTGAATGTGATTGTTATTCGTTTGGAAGAGATTACTGGCGCCGGCAAACCTAGATTCTTTCATTTGACATAACATTTTACTTTAAATTTCATTTCCAGAATTTTTATCTTATTATTCAACAAATTTGAATATAATTGCATTTAATTTAGTTTTAATTTAAGTTAAAACTTGAGTTCACTCTAGTCATCAATTAATTATAATTAAATTTGCTCTTAATTGTTTTTTGTTTCAATTTTGAGACCAGAGTAACGACAAATGAGATTTTTGTAAATAAAAATTTAATTTAATGACATTACCTAATATTGCTCAAGCATATTTTCAAATATATCGTAAGTTTCATAAATGTGAATGAGTTAAGTAAGCAGATTACCCTGATGATGATCAAGTTGTTCATATCACCATGAACATGATGTGGAATAAAAACGATCTTGAATGATAATGTCCTGTATAAAAATGGATTTCAAGCGCGAGTCACACAATTTAACCGAATTTGCAACAGAATAGTGTTTGTTAAAGGTTTCGTTAATTTTAATTAAAATTTAGTAAATAATGTATTGTGTGATCCGCGCCTGAAATTCATTTTATAGCATATTTCTCTGTTAGGGGACTATTCAATCATACTATAGTCTGATCAAACAATTTAGAAACAGATGCAGTAATGAGTTTTTTTATGAATAAAACATTATTTCTATAAATTAAAAGAAAACAATAACCCTTTAACTGCATTCGATTTCTAATCTGGTTGGTCATTTTAAGCGCAAGCAAATCTGAAAACAGTTTCCAAAAATTCTCTAATTATCAATGATATTTGAAAACTCAATAAAAAGATTAATAAACGGTTTAGAGTTAAGACAAATAAAGTTATCATTGATTTGTAAGAATGAGTCAAATAAAGCCTAAACTAATCGAAGAAAAGCCTCAAAAGAAAAGAAGTGCAGAAGTGGTCGGAAAACGAAAGTGGTTGACATTTGTTAGTCGCGAAGTCTTCAATAAAGTCTATGATTTGGTCTGTTCTCTTGAGGGTCGATGGTTCGGCTCCGACTGGCCATTCTGTAAAGAGGAAAGATATCATACATTCCATGTCAACATCTCTTCACATCTGGAGATTTGGGACAACGACGAAATGTGGACACAAATAAATTGTTCGAAAAAAGTTAAGGAATGGTTCGAAAGTTCGTACCACAAACAGCTCGGAGCACATCTCTTCAGCACCAGATTCGGAAAGATTCAAATGGTTTATGTGACTGTTCACCCGAAAACCGGTTCCATTACAGCCACCGAAGCTGAGGATATCAATTCTGTTTATCCGGTTATTCGGAATGAAAAAGAACCGGGAGTTCAGAAACTACTGTTAGGACTGTTCTTTGGTCGGTGCTATGAAAAGTTTTACAGAGATAAGGGAAGACGTGTTTATCACAGACTCGACTATTCTTTCATTCAATGCGATAACTGTTGGGAATTGAATGAAGAGCTTTTTGATGAAATGTTTGTCCGTCAGTGGTATGAAATTGGAAGACACCCCCACTTTGCTCTTTTTGTGTGCGCTGCCACTAAACTTACTGTTCAGGATAATTGTCTTCCAAAAGGCAAAACAAGAAGTCTTGTCCAACAGGGAGGTGTAGTTCTAGTAGAAGGAGAGCTCAGTATTCGAGTCAAAGAACTGGAATTCTTCTATACTTTTGCCGATTGTCTTAAAGATGGAGTTCTGGATCCGAATAGAGAGGGAATGAAAGCCACAGATTATGAAAATCCAGTCATGTTTTTAGGGCCAAACGAATCTAAATATGACTCCATTTGTTGGGATCTGACAGTCATTCAGCAAAAAGAGGACGGCTCTAAACCTATGTTTATCCTCACTTTTCCAGAGGGCGGACGTTTCGAAGCCATCACAAAGTGGACAGAAGGCATGGAAGAGATTTGGGCCCGGCATTCATATCAACGCCTCCATGAATCTAATGTTATTCAAGCACCGGGTGGACCCGCTTATTGTATGGCTGAGTTTAGAGTTCCAAATCATAATGTGTTGGCTAAGATTATAGGCGAAGACCATAAGAGAACTGTCAAATGTCGTCTTAGTGTTAAGTTAGACAACAGAACCCTTAATACTCTGGACTCACAGCATAAACTTGCAACCCAATACAATTTCAGAAAACTGACCAAAACTAAAAATTTTATATTATCCGGGAGCAAAGATATTTATGGTCTGTCTATCCCTCCAGCATACCCTCCCATCGAATGCAAAATAGGCAACACTTTACATTACTTATATCTACCCAATAATAAAGAGAAAATGTTTACTGAAGACCTGCAAAGACATTATGTTTGGGTGGAAATAGAAAAGGGTCAGCCAAAGGAGTGCTGTCTCAAGTATGACAACGAAGTATTCAGACTAAAACATGACACTGTTTTAATCTTGGACGAATTTGAGACAAGAAAATATGAGAAACAGTTAACCGACAAAAAAGATTCTGACCGATGGGAGCTTTGCGATGGCGTTAAGACTCGATTGGGAGCCGACGGTTGGATATACAAAAGCACCGGAAAAGTGATCTCTAGTTTTCAAACTAAATATTATTATCGATACAAATAGTATACAAATATTTTGACAATTGATTCATTTGTTTAATACATTTTTATAATACATTATATAATTCATTAATAAATATTAGCTTCGAATCATTAAGTGATAAATGTTTTATATAAACACATTTTAAACAGTGATTGTTGGCTACAATTCGGCTGACAATCGGCTTAAAACAGGAGAACCAGTTTTTATTGGTGCTCAAAGAAGATGATCTTGGACTGATCATCCTTGCTTATTACTGATTAAAATTGTTAATTTTTCAATTGCAAAGAAAGGCTCGATTAGATCATTTTTAAAATATTTTCATTTCAAAATTTTAATCAATTGACACTAGAAATAATTTAGATCATTTAAATAAATAGCAAAAACAGTTAAATTAGTATCTAGATAATATTGATTTTATTAAATAAAAAATTATTTGGCTAATAATAAAATAAAAAATGATCGATGAAATTAACTTCTATTCAGATGATCTCTACTATTGGTTTGCGAAATAGGATTTCGACTGTAGAATTAAAAATCAATCAATTGGTAAAGAAGACTGGAATGAAATGAACTCACGTTTGTTGTCTATATCTTTTGACTTGAAAAACAATCATAAACACTGCCATTAAGAGGAATGCTCCCAAAATCCCGATTATATAATAGCCATACTTTTCATACCACATCTCGTTATCGTCTAAAGTGAAGCATAATTATAAGAGAGTAAAAATTGCTAACTTATAGACTAACTGTTGCTGTTTCTAATTGCTGAACAATAGCCCTTTTCGTTTAGTTTATAATTAGGCCGACAGAGACAGACAGAGCGACTGCACCATTGATTTTCATCACAAGAGCCTCGACTGAAGTTTGTGTTTTCCCCCAAAAGTGTGGAATCGCATCCTTTAAATGGTTTGCATTTTTTGTCAAACATATGATATCCAGTCTTGCATCGACACAACTTCTGAACATTGCAATAGGACTGGTCATCGTTTTTGGAACACTGATCACTGTGCTCACACTTCTGGTCGAGAGGCACTAACAATTAAACTAGATTAAATAAACTATAACCCTTTAATTCTTTACCGATTTTTAGACATTTTTTTCCAATTAGAGCCAGAGTTGCAAGGGTATATCCTGTATTGCAAGCGCACCGACCTTTCGAACATATGGCCGCCCCCTCTCCTAAATTGAAAGAGCACTGTTGGTGTTGAGAACAAGCACCATCATAAGCGGCAACTGATGAAGAAAATTGTTCATTGAAAATTATGAAAAAGGACAGATCTTATATAGAATGAAACGGACCCCCATAGCACTGTTGGTTTGAGCTGACAAACACCTCATCCTTATCGCAAACGCATTTATTTTGATAGCAGTTACCACTTAGACAATGGTCACTAAAATGACAGGAACCTCTCTTATCTTGTCCTAAATGTTCACAGCAATTGAAAATATAATCAAAAAATGAAGTAATTATTTGCAAACCTCTGACTGGAATGTCGATGGTTACCGCTGACCGGGACTTGTCGTGACTGCACCAGTAATCACCATTATGTATGGCACCCACTTCTCTGATATTCATCTGACTTTTAAATAAATAATACCTTTCCTTTGGATTTCCATTCAAATAACCTTTGTCTTGGCTAAACTTAATTCTCCCTGAATCATTTCCATGAATGATTTGATATTCAACCAGTTCCCGAGGTATCAGCCATAAAATATTCATTTTGGAATCACAACTACCGGGTTGTTGTTTGCAATCAAACTTAATTAAGCAGGTGTAAGATATGTTGGACATAATTTTAACAAATGTTCCTGACTGTTGATTAGATTCGAGGTACATTTGCCCTGTCTCCAATTTAGAGTAATCGTCACTTTCTGAACTTGAACCGACAATTAAACTCAAAAATAACAACACTGTCACAAAATTCAGGAAATATTTAGTCATATTCATGGTCTAGTTTGAGATTATCAAGGCAATAATATGTTACTTGATTAGAACAAATTACTTTTCGGTTTTATTCATTATATTAATTGAAAATTTATGGATAAATTCATTAATAATTTTGTTTTTAAGACTAAACAATAAATAGCAAAATCGCAATCATTGTGTCAACTATTTATGAAATCATTATTTTATCATTGAAACCAGTGATAGGGTTGTTATGTAAGCGCTTTGCCCACTCCTACCAGGAGAAGTCAAGCAGCGATAAAACACTTTTTCAACATAATTATTGAATTTTCAAATTAAAATAAACAAGAATCTAAATTTTTGCTACTTATGAATTTGAAACCATATGAAATTAATGTAAAATAGTTTTGGACCTCATGTAATCAGTGTTATCACTTGAATGGTATCCAGCTAGGTTAGCCAAGAGAAAGCCTTTGTCTTTGAAAATTGTGGAAATATCCAGCTGAGATTTTGTGCACTGAGGGATTGCCACTCGAAAAGTCTTCTCGATAAATCTTTAACCTGATTTTTTAATTGGGACTAGGCTAAAGAATTTTTTAATTTGTAAATTCTATATAATGCCATTAACTCTTGTTGGTGACAAACCGTGGACATGCTAGATAAGTTTCGGCGACCTTCTATACCAAATTCACTTGCATTTCAAACTATGCCCATTTGTACGGAAAAGAGATAATGTTTTCAAATGTACTTTAACTGATTTTTTAAACAAAAATTTAAGCAGAAGTATACCATGTACTTTAGTAAAGTAGTTTTCAACAAGATTTAATTGACAGCAAAAACAGTCATGACACAATTATTAATATTAAATATTTAGTACAGAAATAGTTGAAAGATTGAGTGAATAATAATTGGGTCAATTAAAAAATGCAATAAATTTTAGGCACAAATAGAAAGCGCTAACTATTAATTGATGTCTAACTGCAATCAAAATCCTCTGCTTTTGTGAACTTTGGTTTCCTTTTGTGGATAAGTGTTTCTGTTTCAGTCGGTTCCAGTTCTTCGTCTTCATCTTCATCTTCATCCAGGTCGAGCTCATCCTCTTCTTTTGGATCTTCTGGTTGTTTACCCGAATATCTCTCGCGCATCTAATCAGGCAAAAAGTACTGTCACTGCAAATTTTTAAAAATGAAAGAATGGCCCAGCACAAACAGTTTCTAAACAAAATTTATGCTTTTATACTATTATACAATTTGTTTATAATTTATCAATTAGAATTGACGATAAAGTAAACTTAACTTAAACTTTTTCACTCTTTCTTCACTAAATTCTTTAAACAATTCATTTTCATGAAACTTTATCAGGCTAATTTTTAATTATGTTTTCAACACCAAGCTAATACAAAAGATATAGAAATCCAATTGATTGAAAGCCTCATAGTTTATGCATGAAGGTAACTTTTTCGTTACGTAATTAACATATCTGCTTGTTAAATGATTCATCTTACAAATCATTTCAATAATCAAACAATCAAATAATTTGCCACTAGCATTAAATTTTAATAGTTAATTAGCCAATAAAATTGATCTTAATTAATAAATTTTTATCTACTTCAAGACTTATATTTTCTAAAATTGTCTATTTTCACATTTTCCCGACATTAGACCAATATTGGAATCTAGGTTAAAAGATAGGCCATTTCATATTTGCTTATTTTCACTTTGATTTATGAAAACATCAAGGTTAAATGTGTAAAATAGATAGCTTAATGATAAAATTTAACTGAAATATTTTTATATTACATAAATCATATATTATTCACAATTTTTGGGTATAAAAATTATTTTAACTAGAGAACTTTATCAAAAAGGGTTTTGGCCACCAAAATAAAAAATTTTATTGAAATTTTAGAATAAAAAATTGAAAAGTAAATAAAGAATACTCTCCTTTTACTAGTTTAAACTTTAAATTTATATTTTTTGATATTTTGATCTAGATATTTTTCTATATTCTCACATTTTATAATTTCACAGACCTCAAAGTCTAGTTAAAATAATTTTTGTACCCAAAAATTGTAAATAATATATGATTTATATAATATAAAAATATTCCAGTTAAATTAGTGATTCACAACGAGTTTAATAAAATTAGATTAAGAACATATTTGTAAATAAACTGTAGTGAAATTGGATGGCCAAAATGAGCCAGGGGTTACTTACCACTTGTTCGATTTCCTTATAACGTTCGGCCTTCCTCTCGGCCTCATCTGAAAAATATTCCCAAACCATGAGACCAATGATGCCCAGTGTGGGTATGAATAGGACCATAGAGAACATGCCCAGGGCTAAATAGCCGAGCCATTCCTGAGCCCAGGCAAGTGTACCATTAAGGGTACTGTTTGCCGCACTGACCGTCAATTGTTCCTCACTCATTTTTCAATTCAACATAAAAAGTTATCTATCAATTGAATGGAATAAAATGGCAAATATTTCGTTGAAATTTGTCCGTCAAAAGAATTGATTTTCTTTTGGGGAAACAGAAAATCGTCTTAAAGTAAAGATTGCACGAAACAAATGAATATTAAACTAAATAATATCAAAATGAGAACTACTTTTTCCTAAAAAGAATTATTGATTTCTTTATCTAAACTTTACATTTGAATATAAATTATATAAACAGAGCGAAGAACTGAACATTTATTATGGCATTCACTGTAAAAATTAAGGAATAATTCTTAATAAAAATCAATAAATTATTTTAGTTTTTTTTTAATAAATGCTTAGACTATATTAAAGACAATTTATAATTCATTTTGATTCTAAGTCAAGATATTAGATGTTATTCAACAGAAGTTCAGATAATATTTTGTCCCTTATTATGGATGAGCTCTCGATTTACAGTTATTTATTTGAGTTAACTTTTGTCACACTTTTCAACAGTTTTTCCTAAAAGTTTTAAAATAAGATTTTTGTGTTATTTTCAGATTTTGTAAACAAATTCTATAATAAATTATTTTTCGAAGAAGTGTCTATCCATTAGGCAGTTCCCCAAACATTCAATTATCTGTCAATTAATTTATATTTACACTGAGTTTTAGGCAAATTAGATAAGAATTCATTATTTATTTTATATTTAATTTAAAGTTAAATTAAATTGAAGATAGATTTTTATAGAATTCATTTTATCGCAAATAATATCCAGGAAAAAAGTGATAATTTCACTAATTTTTAGGAATTAATGAAAATTCAAAACAAATAATATTTTAAATATTATACAAATGTTTAGAAAAAGAAGTTTTAAAAAACAATTTTAAACAATAGACTATTTGAGTACTTTTTCCACACATTTTCGACATTCCCTTAACTTATGGCAGAAGTCCTGCAACTGAGGCAAAGATGCCGTAAATGTCAAGTCATGGGAACCGCTGGCAATGTCTGTGTCATCGTTGATAACACTTTTGTCGCAATTTATTTTAACCAAATACTGGACTTCATTGATCCGTTCCCTGTCCTCACTCTTCAAGAGGTAATACTGTTCCCATTGGACGTCGACAACAGAGGGCAGCGACTTATCAAAAGTCTGGTCTAAAAGAAGACGTCTTAACTCTGGTCTAACAGTTCTGTAGAATTGAATTAATTGAAGGCAATTATCATTGAGTTTGTTGTCCACTTCGGATTTGAGTCCATATTCTTCGATAACAGACTCAATGGCTTCAGAACTGGAGTTATGTTTAACTAATTCGACAATTAGTGAACAGATACTCAATTTTAAGAGTTTTTCTTCAATGGTTAACAACACCTCTTCAGCCGATTCTTCAGTCGATTGGTTTAACAATAAATGTTTTGATTGTTTTAAAATTTCTTTCAGTTGTTTCCCATTGATTTGGTTTGTCTTCAACAGCAATAAGCCATCGATTACTTCACGACACAATTCCATTGATCACCAATTGGTTCCACAAATGATTTTGCTCGCAAATGTTGTTTAAATCAGATTTGTTTTGAAATTCACTTTAATTGTGAGGCGTTTACCAAAGTCTTCAAATGTGCTAATAATAGGTTTTGCCAAAATCAGGTTCGAGAACAACTTTAGTCAAAAAGTAATGAATGTTTGTATTAAACGTTAATATTTCATTACTTTATGTTTATAACAGCAACTGATTGATTAAAGTGGTGTAGAGTTTACCCAAAAATTACGTAAACTTTTGTTTCTATAAGTTTTGTATTAAATAAGCATAAGTTTCAGTTAATTTAATGTATAATCTTGCTCGATTATTAATTTCACATAAATTTTTTTGAATAAATTCGGTTCGAAACAAACCAACACAAATCGATTTAACAAACATTTAAATAGGGTTTGAATGTCCTTAAATAAGAAGCCCTTATATTGTAGTTTAGTTGTCCTGTCAGTGCTGTCAGTGCTGTCAGTATTGTCAGTGGAAAATCATAAGCCACTAGACTTAGTCCCTTAAAAGCAGTTTAAAAGTTTGTTCTGTCTGCAATCTGAATGTGGTCAAATTGAGGTCATATTTAAAGTTTTATCTAGCTAATAAGTTTGAATCAGCAAGGGTTTAAAGTTTAGTACATTTGCATTAAAATAATCAAATGGCACAAATTGGTCAAATTGAACAAAAATTCAGTTGTACAGTAAAGACAAATTTTAAAAACTCAATTGATCATGCAACTTTTAGAAATATTGATTGAGCATTTAAGAATTGGAAAATGACCATTTTTGTTTTGATATTTGGCAGACGACTATCTATTAAATAATTATGTGCTGACAGTGAGAGCCGACAGTGGAGAGGCAGTGGAGAGGCAGTGGAGAGGCAGTGGAGAGGCAGTGGAGAGGCAGTGGAGAGGCCTATTTATTTGTATCGTAATTTTGTATTTTTCTTAGACCACAGACCGAACCGGAAACTAATTAATCATTACATGAATTCACAGCTTCTTTGACATAAAAGCTTTCATTCAGTTTCCAAATACAAAACGCTTCTGTAAAAAAACTAAAGTTTAGTAATGGAATCCACTTTTGTCGATGTTTTTATTTCTCATATTCTACAAATTGTACTAGATAATGACATTTTGAAATGAGCTGAAACTTATAATGAAACTTTAAAGTTTTCATATATCTATTAAATTCTTATGAAATAATTAGTATTTTAAAGGAAAATCATCATCACTTTACAAATCTACCTAAAGTCCCTGATAACCTGTTATCTAGGAAAGTTAGAGGATTTTTAGCAGATTTATCACCTGAAGATTATCTGTGAGGTACGGATTATAAAGTTTTTTACAAAATAAATAATTATTGATTTAAAGCAGAGATGGCCAATGAAAAAATTTTAGGGGTATTTTCCCTCTCCCTGTCTCTCTCCCTCTCTCCCTCTCTCCCTCTC
>JAQIWP010000497.1:0-24723 GCA_034695525.1 Euzetes globulus
GCCTTTTTTGCTCTTTGCTTTTAATTTTTGTCTAAAATTACTTCATCATAAATCGTCCATGAATTAGTTCTTGCGCAATTGAATGTCTTAGCCAAAATATTTCAAAAATCAGACTGTCTGAAATTAAAAAATCAATGGTCCGAGATATGACTGGCTATCGCCGTTATTAAACTATAATATTTTATTTATATCGTAAGTCGAGGTTATATTTTAACTTTGAATATCTGATGCATTCTTCAAAATAGAAAAATATTCTCTAAAATAAAATCTTTTGAAAGAACGCAAGTTTTTGTTGTGTTTTCAATGATTAAAAGTGAATGGAAGCAAAAAGATTGACAACATTTACACCTTTTAATTACATGACATTAAATGTCATTGGATTGAGAGATGTTGTGCTTTAAAAGCGAAAAATAATTGGTGTTTGGCGTAAGTGACGGTCTGATGGTGTCATCAAATGAATGGCAGATGTATTCGACTTAACATTAAAAGTTTATCCAGTCTTTTATGAACTGAGTTTAATAAAACTTCTAACCGGCTCCGCAGGAGACCCATCACTTGACTGTCCTTATATATTGGAATAAATTAAAGAGTGATACACCCGGTTCGATGGCTTGATCAGGCCTGCAGACCCAGACCGTGCCCAGTTATGTATTCCCCATCGACTTTCATTTAAAAGACATATCCGGTATTATGAAGGAGAGGAGGAATCACAATGAATATGCGATCAGATTCGCCTCCAGCTCTGTCATCAACTCTGAAACAAAACACAGTTCGGGACAAGCAGGACCGGCCACACATCACTTTGATGAGCAGAGTTACACCTACTCGCCCATTGACCATATGTATGGGATATAAGGTTCGCCGAATTACATCTATTTATTGGCTATTCATGTAATTGTAGTGCTGGCAGTGCTGGTGATCTGCCAGTGTTGTTACCCTAAAGGCTTCTGTCACAACTTTGGAGTGGCTCCAAAAACAAAGACGACCGCAGTCTCAAACGGGTCCCGTTTTTAATCAACATGCAAATGAGAACGACCCGTATTAAAGGTGGGCCCGAAATAGCTTCACTTGAACTGTGAGGCATGTTCTCAATAGGCCGATGTGCGGTGCAGTTCAGTACAGGTTAATTTGTAATCGAGTCTAACGACAGTACGCTCTAATAGTGAGCCCCAAAAGCATTCAATTGGGTATAGGGTGTGGAGAAATTGTTTTTGATATGCTTTACCATTGACTCCACTCAAGTCGTGTTTTGTCTCGAAAGCCAAATATCAAGCAAACGATTACTACTCCACAATTGGCTACAACACTGTCGAGCGCCCCGTGACGTGAGTCTGATTTATGTTGCATTCGTGGTCTGTCGGCGATCACCTCTAATGTACTGCCCGGAGCTGTTCGTAAGCCAAATCGGCGGTATTCTAAACGTACTGTTCATTTATGTGAAATACTAGTACTCAAGCAATGAATATCTCACTCTCTACTACTCATAGTTCACTATTTATATATCATTTCCTTAATTTAATCATAAGCTTAACCCTAATTATAATTAAACTAAATATATATATAGTTTTTATATTTATATTAATATTAGCCTTGTTCAGCCTTAAATTGTTAAAATCACATTCATTTAATTGATAGAAAAAATGCTTTGAAGAAATATTTGACGTTTACAGACAAAACTTCAATGAAAAGGACAGCATTGAAAAGAATATTCAAATGAAGTGAATTGTTGTGAATGGCTTTGCATTGGAAACTCTGTTCGAAAGAATAATTCATTTGTGAGCTCAAAGACAATAAACTAATTAACCTCTTCTGAGGGGAAAAGTTAGTTATTCTTTAAAGTCGTTTAATAAAAATGAGTAAAACTTATTTCGTTAACACTTTCTGATATATAAATTTTTTCAATTTTTATGAGCAAACATTTGTCATGAGATGCGTTCAAACAACTGTAAGACTGTATAATTTCTTGCTTAAGGCCACCATATATTGAGCTCTACAATGAAGTCTAACCTAAAAAATTTGCAGTTTTCCAACATTGCGAACATAAGCTTAGTTTATAAAATAGTCTCTGGTGTGAGATTAAGGCAGACAATGTCATGCATAGAACGCATTTATGGTATATGTATGCCATATATACCGATGTGTATATGGCGTATGGCATATATGGCATATCACTTGATATTTCACGTTTGAGAACCAGAATCTATTATATTAAGTTGCAAACCAGGCAAAGGAGGCAAACAGAACCAAATCTCCAGCCAATTGTGCTCTACTATCAACTGCACTGACATATTAGCGCACAATTGCAATACCAGTAGTTTTAAGGAATATTTTAGAGTTTAGTTCTCTCTCTAAATGTTTAATACAATATCGGATCAAAATTTTTCAGAATGTCATTTACGAGTTTATCAGTACCGCACAAATGCAAAACAGCACACTTTGCAACCTCCCAGCCCTGACAATATCCCACTGTTTTGATCCCAAAAGTCATATTTCTCAGGTCAAGATTGGTGCGTCCCCTGACTACTCATCCCATGTCGACAATTCGACATTTGTCTGCTCATACATTGAAATAGTATTTCAAAATTCGCATCAACTTATGCCTGTGCCTATGCCAGAGCCCCTTCAGGCTTAGAGAATGCATGAAGAAATCAGATTATTTTGTTATGTATGTCCTCAACCTATTGCCTGTATTGCAGTCATACAACTCAAACAAAGCATAAACTATTTTGTCGATTGAATCCAAACATTCATTTTAGCGCAAAATTGCAAACAAATGATTAAAACATATTTCAGAAATTGTTTGCAATTTTATTATCAGTGCTCAACATTCAGATGAATGCAGTCTGAGTTATGAACCATCAATTCTGTCAACCTTTTCATTCTGTGACCCTTTTTCAAAACAAAAAGCTTTTAGCTTTAATATTAAAGTGATTGAATGGTGTCATAATTTCACCCAATTTTGTCTCCAGAGTCAAATTGGTTGACAGAATCAGTTTTAATATTAAATGTAATCCAAATGAGATCAATGAAAGTCATGTCAACTTATATAAGTGCTGTTCCATACATTCCATACTCGAAAACAATAAAACGGTCGATAAAATCGTATTCATTGAAATCGATAACAGGATGTGTTTCAAAGTCTTAAAGTTAAAATTCAGTGAGTACTCAACGATAGGGGCAACTGAATTCATGGACATTCAATACTTAATTGAATAGAAAAAGAATAGTTCAGTTGTAGTGATAAATACGAGAAAGATGACCACAATTAGTTAGACAGTTAGACATAGAAAATGGGATCATTTTTATAAATATTGTTTGAAATATAATGAGAACTGTCTTTCAGAATCTCTCAATATTAAATCTTATTAAATAAGCAGTAAAATGAACTTTGTGCAAGTAGATATAAACTTACATGATTTGTAGTTTTAAAAAATGAGAATTTATCGGAAAATATTTGGTTTTGTTTGAAGTTTCAATTAATATCGATTAAAGTGAATTATACACTAAAAGTATTTTATAACTGACATTACGTGAGTGAATGGAGCGTTAATAATGACAATCTATCTATACTTTTGTGAATAAAGAGATTCAGTGACACATTCATTAGGTATTTATATTAAACATATGCTATATATGTATGAAAACAATTGATTGCCTGACATGAGCCCAGAGAGCAATTGGATGGCAGTGATGTCTTACCGTGTGAGATCCATCCATGGTTACAGTTGGCACAATTTCGCATTTGAGTCTTTCCAGGTGCAAAGCAATCACAGGAACAGTTGGGTGTCGAACAACGGATCGTCTAAACATCGAAATTAACAAAAATGGCATTTAATAAATGACTCAGTCGTTAGATATATTGTATTCTATTTAGTAATAATATGAATAAAGAAAAGACGGCCCAAATTGGACAGTCGTTGCATAAAACAACTAATTTGTTAATCGAAAATGTAGTGAAAAATTAATTTTATTTATTTGTTTGTTTCCTATATTGATATCCACATGAGTTATGAGTAAAGCATTGCATAACTTGATGTGAGTGAAGTTGTGAGTAGAGTTGGGCCAAACTATTTACTTATTCATACATTACTTTAGTGATAGTGATGGTGAATAGTAGCGGTCATTTAAGGCTCGTATAACTTTGAGGCCAGAGCATCAAAACTGCATTTCTCTACTATTTTTATTTATCTTGTTGGCAGTGTATGGCCTATCCATCCCTATGCAATGGAGCACATAGAGCACACAGTGCTGTGATATTGATGAAACTGTTGTGCGCTAAGACAGCTGCCCGTAAAGCCACAAAAGGCTGTTTGGATGCGAACTCACAACAGTATCAGAGTTGGAGCAATGCTTGACTCAAATCACTGGGGAAATGAAGAGCAGTGCTCACAAAACAATACGTTAGCTCTTGGTTTGGGCAGGAAAGGGGAACAACACTATCATAGCTTTCTTTTCTAACTTTGAGCCACATTTAATAATGGATGAGTAGGGGATATGGGGGACAGCAGTCTATGACCAACAACACTAAACGAGAAAACTAATGTCCACTCAAAGTATATTATGTGTTGGCAGAGATGGTAATAATAGTAGTGAAACCCCGTTAGTCAGTAGTACGTGTCGTTGGCATCAGTGCCGACTTGTTTCATGTTTTCGTGTTAGCCATTATTGGTTTGGCTCACAATCGCTGAGAAGTGCTATTCTTCGCAGCATTTGTGGGGTTAATCTCCAATTGAATGTATGAAAGCTATGAATATAATTGTGTTGTGCAATGCCTCTGTTGGGACACACACTGACAGAGCAAGTGATGTGTCACATAAATTGTCTGCAAATATACAATTATAATAGACACCACTGTTGCCATCAAAATAATAATCGCAGTAATAATTGTGTGCAGTTGTTGTTCACAACACCATTAAATGAGTTGTTTCTCTTCAAACATGTCTCTAATGATATACATATAGTGTATATACTAATGATTGAAAGACACAATTAATTGCGCTTTAATTTGCTTTTATCCAACAGTTCATATAATTAGCAAACAGTTGCTCTGAACAGCACATCAATTAACTGATAACTGCCATAATTGATAGCAACGCCAAATGGCAACAGATTCTACTCGACTCTATTCTATCAGATTCTCAGAGCACACACACATCCGATTGTGGTTAACATTAGGGAAATTTTGGCAACAAGTGATGATTTGAGACCATAATTAATTTATTTATTACTTTACTTAATCTAAAATATAAATCAATACTTGAAACCAATAGCGGTATAATAAGTCGACTTTCAAACCGCTTTCAAAAACATAAATATCCCAATAATTAATTAGTTGCATGAAAACTATAAAAAGTAGGGCTAATAGGGACTTAGCCAAACCACTATGTGCACAGTTAGGCTTTGTCTAACAGGTTCCAGACTATAACATCTCTTCAATTCGGTGGTTTGCAAAATGGCCAAAAAAGGGAAATTCTATACTCTTCAAGTTTAGTCCCTGTGTTGTGTGTACTCTATTTCCAAACACCCATCCATGTAGTGATAACGAGTTGGGCTCTGAGGGGTCATAATCGCACTGATAGTCCGACAAAAGCTGCCGAAGTGGACGACAAGAACTACAAATGTATTAATCATTAAAAATGTTATCCTTTTCTAATACTAACGCATGACGTGTCAAACAAACATTAAATAATCTATCATTTCATTAAAAAGTATACAAATTGGCAAAATATAGCATCGTTTTATTGGTTGAGTCTAGATATATATTTATATTAATTTACTCTTTGAAACTCATCTGCAAAATCTGTGAAGAATTCAATCCAAAATTTTTTTAATTGTCAACATTATTGAGCATTTAAAATGAATATGAGCGCTGAAAATATTTAAATTCCAAGAGTAAATTACTTTTGCGTAATTCAATTCAAGAACAATTTTGACACAAAAAATGACAGCAAAACAATTTGAGGCAATGAAAGATGAAAACAAGAAAAAGGTTAACTATTAAAAGAAAGCGTTTGATTGAATCGATGGCTGTTTTATTGGCCGTATGTCTATTGACTGGTCTCAAATGCCTGTCCCTTATTACCCCCTGACTATGAATTGAATACGATTATAATTACTATTAGTAATAATTAATGTTCTTGTATGATTGAGTGCTGAATCCGGTTATGTCATTAGGTCTGTCATAATGTCAAAACGAAGAGGCCATCAATGCATCATTGGCCCGGCACAGTACAAGCAGAGGCAATGCGATGGCAAATGATCAATTACATAAGAGGCTCGATATAATAAGACTTCAATAGATTGGATCCAATATTGGAACTCATCAGAACCTCGAACCCGTCTGACAGCCAATCCTATTGAATATCTATTTTTTACTTTACATTAAACAGAGGGGCCGTTGACCTCCGTTCAAATTAAATGTCAACCGTGGCCTCCGTCACTTGTAATAAGGCTAACACATCAAATGGTTTGGCGAATTATGATTAGAGGTGCGCCTCTTCTCAGCTGCAGGCCAGCCATCACAGCACACATTGCATTCACAGCACCACAACTAACAACTATTACCACAATATATGGCTCAGTCTTTTTGTGATTGCAAAATGAAACACATTTTTGCTTTACTGATGACCAACTGCCGACTCACTCCTGACGCCTCACTCTATGATCGATGCGAAACAACCTGACCTCTCATGTCTTCAATCCATTGTATAATACAGGCGTCGGTTACACCTTATATATCAGTTACTCTTTTGATATTTACTTAAAACTACTCTGATATTAATGAAAACGGGTTCCACTTTTGCAACGATTGACTCTCTTGTAGTCAGTTCTGCAAACTTTGAATATCGAAAACTAATTTTCAATCAATACTTGAAAATATTTGACTTCATTGCAAATAAATCACTTCAATCCTAAATAATTATTCGGAGCATAAAAATACAAATTCCAGTAATTATTCAAAAAATGCTTTCAATTCGTAGTTTTTTTGACATTTATTTAAAATAAGCGAAACCTGACGTCGAGTTAAATGTTTTGAAAACACATATTTTTGAGTCCCATTCTATAGATTGCAAATGTTTTTTGTAATTTTAGCCCTTTTTCATAGACTAATGTAACTGAAGCCCAACACAAGATTGTCGCGGATGACTCCGAGTCGTTAATGATAGACCCGTACAGAGTCCAAGCATGAGGTTTGTGCTCAGTTTTAGTTACTGGGCGTCTGTTGAGGTAAACGAGTCGTTTCCAATTTCGTTTGTGCGTGAAGTGAAGGACAGTCTATTCGACTTCGACTACACAGTCATAGACTGTCTCTACTCTAATAATTTGGGATTCGATATGCATTCGTTCCGACTCTTTCTCTACCTTTCCATACAAAAGCAGTTTAAAGTACTTTAAACAATCATTTTTTAACATTCGGTTGACATTCCTATTAATGTAAGGCAACAAATAATAATATTTTGTAAGCTTTTTAGCGCTATTTCACTGTCAGGTCTGAATATTAAACCACTAATAAATTAGTCACAAAAAACAATTATTTCTAAAATATTTTCATTCAAATCATTTTTCATAAATTAAATAATTTATATGTTTTTATATTTTATAGCCGACTATTAAAATGCAAAAATAATTTTTAAAATTATAATTCATTGAATTCAACAGTCATTGAGAATAGATTAGCGAATGAATGGATTGTGTGAAACAAAGCCTACAATCAAACTTAATTGAATGCTTCAGTGTCTCAGTCGGCGGTGCAGATGACAACTGTGCCCCACTGTCATCCCCCTCTGCCACTTGTTATATTCTCGTTAAGAAGTGACTGTGAAGTCATCAAATGTCACACAAACAACAAAATAGAAAAAATGTCATTTTTTGCATCTAATTGTTTTTAACGAAATTAAAACTACCTTTCAGTTAAATGATTGACAAAAAAATGCAAAGAATGTAAGGCTCAGTGCAAATGGAATTTCAAATTAAGATTAAGTCACTCCAAGTGACACATCACTCAAAAAATCATTACTGAGTTTCACAAAATTATAATTTCACTTTCGTTCTCAGCAGAGTAGAAAAAATTGTGGGCGGCTTTTGATCCGGGATCAGTCCTGAAGCGACCTGAGCTGCGACAAGAGCTCATCTCACGGCTAAGTAACATGAAATGTATTTTAATGTCATATTTGCGTGTCAGTCGTCTGCAATTTTGCGTATATTATTAGGTAATCGACAATCTTTTCATATGAGAGTCTGGGCTGAGAAACGAAAATTTGATGCCATAAGACCTTAAATATGTATATTATTATAATTGTTGAACTCAGCTTCAATCGGGTCACTCCGGGTTTATTGTCACTCAAATCCTTTGAGTTTAAAGAATTTTTTACCAAAACATTGGTTCAATTGATTCTATAATTCAATTAATAATACACTCAAGTGTTAAATGGAGTCAAACACAACCAAACATATCTCAATATGGATTGACTCAAAGTTAGAGTAGTTTCAAACATAAAGTGTCACTAATTGTGTCCTATTATTGTCATTAGTTGACTAATTGGTGAACATTAGGATTAATAGAAACTAAATGGTATATAAATTGTCATAAAATAAGATTCAGGACTCACCACAACATCCATAGGAATTGAAGTTAATTTGTTTGTGAGTCGCGATTTGTGAGAAGCACTGGAAAAAGTCGAACAATTGAAAGAAGTGCGAAAATCGCGGCGAAGTCGCTGGTCGTGAGACTTAACGACTTTTGGAGGACCTCTCCTTTGGCTGTCGTGTTGTGCAGAAGTAGGCGGAGGAAGACGAAGATGATTAGTGTCGACCGCTCTCTGTTGCGGCTCCTCTAGTATTGTGTCCCCTAATGTAAAAAAGTAGAAGAGGTAATACAAAGGTGGGACAATTCGGCCGCGTGAGGAGTGGCCAACTGCGAGCGACACCACCTTTTTTGCGACGACACTGTCGACCAACGAGACAGAGACGATGCGCACGCAGTCAGACACTCAGACACATCACACTCTCATAAGACAAACAAATTGATTACATCATATCTTACATGCAATACAATCTATGTCTTACATGGACGCAATATATGCACCGGCCGCCGACCGACCCCTTCCACTATTATATCTGCAGACATTGATAGCAACTGACAGTCAATATCAGTGACAAGACATCAAGTTTTGAGCACAAACTAGACTTTGCTGGAAGTTTGCATTGGAATTGAGCAGAACTTTTCAGAATAATAGTGAACACAATAATAGGCACTCATTCAACACACGGAAGACACAGATGTCAAGCACTCCAACAAATTCGTGACTTCAAACAGAATAACTAATAATTTGAGTAAATTTTGTTCCAATAATTTTACTCAATTTTTGTCACAAAATGCAGAGAAAACGAGAATCAGTTTAAATAAAATTTATGCCAAACACTAATAAATAGCAATAATTTTTTTATTCACGAATTAATATAATTAACATTTAATACAATTCAGAAAACGAGTTAGAAAGTAGCGCAACACATGGGGTGCTCTATTGCACTGTCTGTTCGCTATGTGCCTAACATACACTTCAATGCAGAAGCATTAATATCAGAAATGTTCATTCTCTGCCTCTCTGGCTTGTGCTGGATATGTGCTGCTCTGTACTCTTCTCTGCGACTGCACAGCACAAACTTAACATAGCATATACTCAATACATGCCACAGATTCCAGATCGCTCTCTATACCGACCCCCTTATCTTTTCCCCGGATCCGCAATTTATTGAGGGAAGTGGAAACTGTATAAGACTGAGTGGCGTAGACTAGTGCTCATCATTACCAGTGCCAGAGAGCACTTCTTTCGTATTGTCTGTTGAATTCAAGTGTTTGACTCAAACAATTTTAGGCTTCGGATGATTGTGAGCAATGAACAGTCCCCAGTATCTAATGATCAAACACTAGGAACATATAATAAGCTTATTCTCTCCCCTTTGCTTATGGCCAGTCATTAGCCATTCAGTATTGTATTGAGAATTGGTGTGCATATCAATAGGAGCACCGCATCGCACAAATTGAGGCCACATATACTCATTTGAATACACGATAATTGAAGCTCTAAATTGATGTAATACTTGAATAAAGTCTTTATCTCTAACACCAACCAAAAGACAATAACATTATATTTATTGAAAATATATTGAAAACTTTTTTTTATCATTTCAGAGTTTGGCTCATTTTGATGTCTATCTTTCAAAAGAAGTTTGACATTTACTAGGTATTCAACATTATTTTTTGTCTCGAATGAATTTCTTTGAGTCGATTTTCAAATTGGATTCTTTTGATCAGAAATAATAATAACTGGAATACGGGTACAAATTGTGGAGAACATTATAAATACAACAGAAATGGTTTGACATCACAATAGACATATTGATTGATAAGATGTTTAATGAATCGATTGTTAACACAATGAACGCAAATGTATTATCAAATAATATGAATTAACAGAAAAGTTGGCTTTAATTAAGCAGATGTTAATAAACGTTAATTTTGTCATTTTTTGATCATTCATTGCAAATGTTCTCTAATGGCAAACAACTTATCAATTCAATTGTGATTCTCCAACTAAAAGGAGGAGTTGTAATCGTATACCTGAGTGAACACACTTTTCTATTGCTTCACTTTTCGGACATACCCTCCCATTAGACTTGATTTTTTGATAAAAACGTTTGCAACTTGTAATTTGCTGGTGAACTTCAACCATTTGACATATCAAAAGAGTTGACTTTTAGCTCAAAAGTACTTTTTCGCCTCAATTTAAGTCAAAAGCAAATTGTGGCAAAAAATAATGCACACTTAAGGGACTGTCATCCTATGTGTGGTCTATTCTTCACAAATCTATTGTGTATACGATTCAAGCCATTCACTGCCAGTTCATTCAATTGAATAGAATGTTTGACTCGAATAATCCATATGAAGAGTGCGACCCAACCCATTGTTTACATAAGCAATAGAGCCATACAGTTGAGGACAATTGGATGAAAAATGCAAAACACTTGAGTTGATGTCATTCAAGAGATGACAGCGACTAAAAATACAGCGATTTGTTTGAGTAGGAAATTAGGTCTCATTTCAAGAAGTTTTTGATTTTAAATAATTTGATGAGAATTCAACTCTCAATTAATATCTGTTAAACAAATAACACATCTTTTGTACAAAAAAATACACCCAATTTTCTTATTAAAAATAAAGTTCTCTTTGTTTTTTAACTTTCTGTTATTTAAAAACAAAAATAAAATTTTAATTAATAATAAAAATAAAACTTTAAAATGACATTTCTTAACAAATTTGATATTTTCCCTGGAACTTTCAATTTTTAAATATTTTTAAAAGATAATTAAAACTGATATAAATAAATATTGAAATTTGATAATGTAGTATTTTTGTTGATTTTTCTTGGATTTAGGCTAGTTAAAGACTGATTCTGTAAAAATTATGACTTTAAATAATTTATTGATCAAATACAGAGATGGCCAATAGTGGGCTGTATTTCATTTCCCCACGTAAACTGAAAATACCCCCTACCTCCCCCCCGAGGCTCCGTAGAGCTTAGTGAGCAGGCAATTTTTTGGGTAAATTTTAGAATTTTTTAGTAATGTCGGCCAAAAGTTAGACATTTTTACAAATGGCTGCCAAAAATCTGCCATTTTGTTCTTTATTTTAAGGAATTAAGCCTTTAAACTTGCACAATAGACTAATTATAGCCTAATTGGGATAATTTAGGCTTGAAAACACCGAAAACTTTCATTGGTCACCTCTGATATAAACAGCATGTTCAAATTCTAAAGCATAGTACTAAACCAAGTCTGGTTAAATTCCCCTCTAGGAAAAAATAAACCGCTAGGTCCCAGGAAAAACTTCTTAGAAACCCGATGAGTTGACCCCTACCCTTAAATTTTCTCTGCATCCCAGTACAAAACTTACTGAAGAATATGTCTAGAATTTGTAAAATTGAAATACAAGTTTAATACTTAGCTTGTTAAGATTATTACAATAATTACATTGTATCAGAATAACAGGTTTTAACTGAGAATGTGGCAATATGATTTTAAAAAAATATGTTAAATATAATTTATTTGAAAGGATAGTAAAGAACTGACTATTTTTAGAGATTATTTGAACAAATTTAATGTAAAGCAATCTGCATAAAAAATAAACATTGTGATAATTATATTTATTATAATTAAATGATTAATTTCTTAGATGTTCAAAACTACCTTGAGTAGACAATTCTTTTGAAGATTAATAATTTAATGAGATAAAAATGGTCGATATTTTGAAGCAGAAGTGAACCGAATGACTAAATTGAGGAAATGATTCGTTGGTTTTGAGTCCAATACTATGTTTGAATTGTGAGAAGAATTGGCGATAATTTGCTTCCATTACTTTTTTGTCACTTCAAAGATTCTATTGAAGAGTGACTTTTTAATGCAATACAATCAGGAATGTTAAGAGCTTTGAAAATAATTTTGAAGCGAATGGCCAGGAATATTGTGTGACGTTTGACTCGAGTGCAGGTGCCTTATTGTTGGCCTTATTGTGCGAACTCTATTCAAAACTGTATTCTCTATTTGTAAGATTGCAATAAAGCAATGAATGAAAGTTAACATTAAGATTGTTCTACAATTCCTCTCAAATATATTTACTGTCTGTCTGTAAATATGATGTGCTTTTTGTAAATACTAAGTGTCCCATTTTGTACCAGTGCTCAAAGCAAACACTTTGCCATTTGCAGGCCTGCCATTCAAGGGAGAGGTGAGTACACTACTGAAAGAACAACAAATTTCAAGTAAATTTTAAGTTTATGTACTCTCTGTCTCCGCTCAGGTCATCAGTCAAACACATTCAGAGACTTTCTACAAACTTAATCGAATTCAAAGACATCCAAAACATAGTTTTAGATCTTTACACACATTTACCATGCTCTAATATCTAATAGAACTTAATTAGCATAGCGGCTAAATTTCATACATTAACTAGTAACAAACTGAGTCACTAAATTAATGAGCTGGCACAGGCATGCAAAAATGTTGTTTTTTAATTTTCATAAATCTTAAGGTTTAACCCTTGAAGTCCTTTTTTGACCTGGTCATTTTCATTAAGCAATTCTTAAGCAAGACTTAATGAGTATTACACCCTCTCTATTATCAAATATAGTAATAGCATAAATGAAAAGTATTTGAAAACATGTTTAGTCGAGTAAAACTTAAAGGGAAGAGTGAAAGCAGGAAGAGTTAGTAATACATTGATCTATTGACAAAGGAATGCCGTCATATCGTATCAAAATATTCTGTCGTTCGAACAGAAATTCTTGGGGTTAAAGATGTGGTCGATTACATATCTGTAGACACAAATAGAAGAACTTATAGGTGAAGGTCCTCAGAGATCCCCATAAGTGACTTTCATTTATTGTTTGAACGCACAGACAACAGATATGTAAAATTGTTTGACTTTTATGTGAGTCCATATGTTGTCATTTAGAAATCAGAAGTGAAGCCTTTTCTGATTGACTGTCAGAATATGTCTGAGCGTCTGGTCTGACACATGAGGACTTGGATTCTCTTCATTGAACTTCATTATAACTGAGAGGAGGGTGTCTTTTAAAACATTTTGCTTCGTCTACAATCGGTTCCCATTGGGGTTTTGTTGATCAAGTTGACGACAGCACTGGACTTGTGCCCTGTCATGAAAATCATGGAAATATCAGTTCTCAAGAGGTTTGTCTTGTGGCAAATGTGAATCAGTCACGATCTATGTGTAGGGATAATGTGGTGCACCACTAAGTGTTGCAGTGATGACACGATCCCAGGCGTACAATCCGTCTAATAGTTTGTTTCGACTCAGAATAGATCACATTTTATTAATAATTTATTGGGAATGTTATTCATTGATAACTTCAGACATAATCAACATTTATTGGAATTAACGACACCGACAAGTGATGAACAAATATATCAATAGATGACTCGTCCACAGAATAGCTCCGGTGTCACAATAATATTAATGTTCTCCAAACTAACCCTTACTAAGAGAGAGATACCAGAGATGATAGAGAGCCAAAATTCCATTATCGCACTCAAGGCTTACAGTCAACAATTCGCACAACCATTGCAAAGGCATAAGCATTGTTGGGCATAAAAAATTGTCTTATATGACACATACACTCGCAATGGTTCTAATGCTTTCATTTTGGATCAGACTTTCATATTTTATGCTCTCCTCACTTAATCCACTTCAAAACGTTATACAATTTCTCTAAATTAATGAAAGTCTACTTTTGTGTCTCTTATCAGTTCATAGCATACTTTGACCGAAAAATCTTTTCTTCAAAGCTATAATACAAAGACAGACACTTCACTCATGTGTTCAAAAATACAATATTTCCTCTCAAATATCATAATATTTCAATTCCTAATTATCTTTAATCAACCGTTTAATACATTTATCAAATCATTTGAATCGCAACTAAGTTATTTTTGATATTAAATTATTTGATATTCGATATGTACTCCAATCAATCATCATTATTCCTGCCTGATATTTTTTATATTGGTGAATGTTAGTTCAAATTATTATCACAATACACAAATTTAATTTGATCAATTAAAAAAAGTGTCATGCTCGATTTTAAAATACAAAAAGTTTTCTTTGCTTTATAATGTTTTTAAATTTTTATTCCTTATTTATTCTGAGGAAAACAGAATTGAAAGGAACTCAACCCTTTTCCTATTGGTTTACTTATAGTAGTGACTAATTTATCTTAAAATTGAACTTAATCTTCTATACAATAATCGAGTAAAATAATCTTTTTTTAAATATCCAACCCTCAATAGATCTTCATTTTGAAACCTTGGTCATTTGCTTTTTAAACAGATGTTTATGAGGTAACAAATTAAGTATGAACTCGGGTTGGGTTGAAATTTTCAAAAAAGATTACAACTGGACAAATCTCATTTTAAAGGAGTTAAAGATGAAATTCAACATGGCGAGTTCCCAAGATAGAAAACCTCTATGACCCTCTAGGAGTTGCAAACAGAATTTGTTTAAAGAAGTTAATATATTTGAATGTAGACCGAAATAATAGACAATTTTAAAAACAATGATTAGCTGTCAATTAGACAGATATTATTATTTAACAAAATTGAGGGACGACACAAATGATTGACTGACTATTCATCTGTTATTTGAGGCCTTAATTATAGAGCGTTATTGAATGTATTGAAGAGATGTGTCGGACACGGAGTCAAACAACAAGTAGAGCTAATATTGGGCGCAAGTGTTACATATCGTCTATTAGTAGATTTCATATGTGTGCGACACTTTCTGCACAATATGAGTCAAGTCAAGTGGCATTATTTCAGCTGTTGTGCCAAAAGTGCCAAAATTAATGCTGTTCTCTAATGACTCACGTAATGTGCTTTTTGCCCGATTGGCAGAGCTCTCGATAAATCAATACATAGAATATTTGTTACTTTCTGTATATTTAATTTGAACGTCATATACAATATTATATGGTTTGAGTCACTCTCCACTTAATTCTTCATCTCTGGACATCTGTGTCTCCCTTTGATACATATCTCTGTTCATGTAATCCATAACTCAATGGTCTGTTTAGCACATGTCTAACAATAATTGTTTTTGAGGACAAATTCACAAATAAAAAGGATTAGACAGTATTTGTTAATAGGAGTTATCCTGCAATTTATTTATAATCACAAATTATTTGTAGTAATCACTCATTTATGTCATTTTTATGTTATGATGTTTAGTGAGGGACGACATAAGCTGTCATTTGGGGTGAATTCACTTTTCAAGTCTTGAATCAACTTTTAGAGTAAACGTAATGTCATTTATTCAGTGCTTATACAACAAAAAATGCAAATTAGTTTCCAAGAATCCAATTCTATAGATGTTTGCGAATATGAATAAAATGTCTCGATAGGAGCCAACGACTAGAGTTGTGCCATTGAGAACCAGGTGGTCCTATTCTGGAGCTGCACAACGCATAACATGAGTTTTAGACAGAATAGATTGCAGACAGACTTCATAAAAGCGTCAATAGATTTGTGTTGTTTATGAACACCTAAACTCTAAATCATTTTTTGTGGCCATATATGCCCTGTAAGTGGTCTCCAAACTGTATTTGTTATAATTTGCAGTCAGCAAAGGGTTCTCCTAATTCCTAAACAGATCCAGAGTTCAGTTTTTATAATCAAAGTGTAGCGCAATATTTGCGTGTTTGCCATCGTTTGGCATCTTTTCGACTCAACCCATAGCTGTTCTGTTCTGTCCTGACTTTAAAAACGATAATTAGTTTTACTGTTCCGACAATAAACAAAAGGAGTCCTTATTTTTGGTCTCGACTGCAATAATCCTTTTCAGTCATTTAGCGATTTATATATTGAGACAAAGAAATGACCGAAAATAATGATAGGTTTGTTGCTTGAAAGCACTCAATGCCAATGATAGGGTTGGACATGGACTTACGTTTATATAAACTCAACTGAAGAACAGCACATAAATTACTGATTCTGACTCAACTGCTTTTTGGTCCTTCTTATAGAGAAGTTATAAAAGCTATAGATATTCACTGTTTTGACTCAAATTTCCATCAAATGGGTTGACCATACTTTTCCCATTTAGGTAATGCTCTTTTGGGAGTTGTAGAAATGACCACATTTTAAAACATGAATCGAGGTCATTTTTTTCAATCTTTTCCTGGAAAAAACTTGTAAATTACAGTATTTGTCAAAATATTTTACCAAGAATTGATTATTTATCTTAGCATATCTAAATGCTTAAATAATTTTTTTAATCGAGATTTAATTTAATTTAATTGATTAGAAAAAAGTAGCAAGAGTGAAAACAGGATTTATTCAAATTGCATTATATCTTTGAGAGTCCAATCCATCAATTATTTTAGACATAAAAGCGACTTATTTTTATACAATATTTCTCTTACAGGGAATCCATTAGTTTTGATTCGTTTGTTGTTTAGACACAAGACATTCGAAGACATCTGGAATGCCTCAGATTCTAATTCACGAGAAAACAATTTTTATTATCTTTGAAAAATCTAGAAAAACGAGTCTATTATTTGATATATTCTATTAAACTAAAAAAGCTTTTATTTTATATTCAAAGTTTTCAGTGATTATATATTTCCCAATAAATTCTTTCAATACTTAATGTGACCATAACTTTGTCGAAACGTCTTCCAAATTTAATTTGAAATAAAATATTTCTTCATTCAGATTTGTCCTTGCCAATTTACCTAGAACTCTCAATCCATAATCATCTCATTTAATGGGTCTTTGTAATTTAGGCATACATAAAATACCCCTATGGCGACCCCTGGTTAAAATGGACTAAAATTGTATTAAAATGGTATGAGATGTGAGGTGGACTAAATCGAGGGATTATATGAAACTGTGCTTCACATAAATTCAAAAGTAGACTAGCAAAAATTACTGAAAAAAAACCTTTTTAAAAGGTCTTCAATTATAGCAGATAAAATTTAGAAAATTTGAAAGGTGAGCGCTCAAACAATTATCACGTTACTAGATTGTGAAACCAGATTGATACTTGGTCTGGCCCCTTGGGATTCTCGCCGAAACAGCAATTGCCTTTTGTTTCAGCGGAGTCTCAATGCCACTAATGATTTACCAACTTGCCGAATTTTAATCATACAAATTTTAGCAACTACCACTTTCTCTGAGAAGGCGAAAACCGTTATGTCCATGGGCAAATATTAGTTCTTTGGATGTTTCGAATATTTGATTTCCAGACTATCTCCCTCTAAGATTTTTGATCAAAGGCTTTCCTTGAGGACAATTCCTTTTGCTTTGCCCGACCGCCTAGTGCAGGAGGTCTACGAGTATTTCAAATTTACCTTTGGTAAAATCAAATACAATATATATTGGCAGATATTGGTTATCTCTGATCATTTAAGTGACAGAGAACTCTGAATCAAGTATATGATGAAAGACAAGTGTTTCGATTGATTGGTCGTCGACTTAATAATGGAAAAGCAAATGAGAATCTCGTATTCAGTAAATAAATTGTGAAATTTTTATGCATTAATCCGTCATTTGTTTTGTGTTATCAGTGTTTAAAACAATCATTTATTCTCTGAGGATCCAAATAATGATTGTTTGTACCAAAACTGGGAACTCATTCTCCAAACTATTCAATGAATAGTTTTATAGTCACGACATAAACACAGCATTGATTGCACCGATAGATTACGATCTATGACTACAATATCTCATTATTTGACTACAGTCTAACTCATAGAGAACTGAGCCCTCATTTGTGTCGACTCCCACTTTTGTGTTTTTGGTTTTTGCATACATTTGGATCAGTTATTAAATTTTCTAATCCTGAAAATTCATGTCAAATATGTCTCACTAATGGATGATTATTGACATTTGACCCCTGCATGACATGAACCTGAATGTGTGTTCAACTTCATGAAAGCCGGTATTCGTTGAATGCGAACGAGTCGTTCACTCGATTGAAAGCCGGACTACAAAGCAATGAAAGTATAGAAAACAGCTAACCATCCAAAGCATCCTTGATTATATCTGCCTTTAATTACACACCTCAGTCTCAAATTGAGGGGACATCCATAAAACAGTATATAAGATATTATTATAGTGCCTCACCTCACGATTCAAATGAACACGTCTTGAGCATCAATTTTACTTATTGAACAGCTTTTTATTGATGCCATCCATATATAAATTTAAGACAAATACTAAAAATCATTAATTGCTTAAAACGACTCATTTATGCAATACTTTTAGAACTAAAGTTTGATAAATATATCAAACGATTATAAGCCATGAATATATGTAAAATAGTGGCAATAATTTGATTTGCTTCCAAAGGGAGCGACATTAGAATGTATGACATGTAATACATGAGTCACCGCACAGCACATCAATTGGCACTTCTAGAGAGACACCAGAATATTATAGCAAATGTGTTGAACAAAATATGCTTTCTATTATATAATAGCAATTTTAGTCTCAACACAATAGACTATTGGAGTATTGGATGCTTCGAGTAATTTGTTGGCTCCGGAATTTCATTTGCGGTTTATGTGCGAGCGGTGTCTCACATCAAAGGTAGATTCAAGTGGGATGTGCCACAATATTCCTTCTATTCATGGTCTCTTTGATATAATTTGGATGGCAGTTATCGAGACAAAAGAGCCGGCAAATCGACTGGCCTTCTGGGACCTTTTGGGCATACGTGCACAGCTGGTATCTCTCTATCATTTCCAAAGATACACCAAAGTTTAACTTATATTTCTTTGCCAAACAGCCACAGAGAGCCAGAGAGCCAGAGAGCCAGAGAGCCAGAGAGCAAGAGAGCGAGAGAGCGAGAGAGAGCTATTGCGAAGTCAGTTATGAATTCTTGTTCTTCAATTGAAGTTGTTTTGTGGACTCGAATTTAAATTTTGCTAAAATATTAGTATAAATCATGAAAGGAAAGCATTTATCCAAAAATGTCTTTTGGAAAGTACTACAAGTTTTGCTAACATAACGCACGCTCTGCTCTGTTCACAAATATTTATGAAATTACAATTATTGCAATTATTATGAAGTGCCATAACTATAGCCACTACTAAACATGTCTCGCGTGAAATGAAATATGATGTATACAAGACTCTGCTTCAAATCATTGGGCTTTTAATGGCCGTTCCCTTTACGCGAAATAATGCTCTTTCTCATCATGCAATTACATAAATAAATCTTATTGTAGTTGTATTTTAACTGTTTGTGCAGTTCTTGTGTTCACTGCTGTCAGACTTAGAGGCAATTCGTGACTCGTGATCAACAATATTGTAATCTTGCAATCATTCGTTGTTCACTTTTTTAATAGTTTTGAGACATTTTCACTTAATTGTTATCATTATTGCAATATTTGATTATTCAATCTTTTCTAATCAAAATATATTATATTATATTATATTATATTATATTATACGTTAAGACATATTTTCCTCCAACAACTTATTAAAATCAATTATTATTTTCGTCTTGCTTTTGTTCCGGATATAAAGCTTCACTTAAAAGGGTTTCTCTAGCAATTGATTTCTGATCAATTATTTAATTAGACTACAATTTTGTTTTAAAAAGGCACTGTTTCTGAATATTGAAAAGTAATCCACACAAAGCATTCGACTATAAATTCATTTTTGTCAATACTTTAATCTTTCTCATAAATGATATTTTTGTTATTAGCACTGGTCAGACAATGCGGTCTTCAATGGTCTTTAGTGATCTTCATCATTATGTTTATGGTTTTGATTCATATTTAGTCAATTAAAAGATATTCATAATATTGAGAATTGATGTTCCGATTTGTAAGTTTTTATTAAGTAATTAATAATTTGATACGAATCGTGAGGAAAGGGTGTAGTTTTTGTCTATTGGACACAATTTAAAAACTTCAACCAATAGCTCTCATTCATAATATTAATTCAATGCCAATTGTTTGATAGAAAGTCAGAACTCATTGTATTTTTTTATCTGTTTTGCCTTTTAATCACAACTTTTACTTCATTCTAACAGAATGTATGTGGGATTCAAACAACTTATTGATGGCACAGATCATCATTGAATACAAGTTTTGGCACAAATATAAGATATTTTGTGGAACTCTACAAAAAAAACTAAACAATTGTTAATCCGATCAGTTTTACCTCAACTGTGCAAAAATGATATACCGTTTTGCGCTCAAACAGTGTTTCCTCACACTTTTTTAAACATTTTATGGAAAAATGATAGTTTTGTTTCAAAAGTAACCAGGCTTAATAGAATAGAAAATAAAAGAATGAATTGGTCAAAATACGAAATTTATTAAAATTAATTTGAATTGGTATAAATTAAAGAAAGATATTTTTAAAAGTAGAATTGTTCTTTAAAACAATAATATAATTTTTTACTACATTTACAAACCATAAAGTATATAGTTTTGCGTTCTGACCCATAGGTTAGGCCGGAAAAGCGGCCATTTTGTTCTTAAATACATTTATTATCGGTAATTTAAAGCGTTAATTCGCTTAATTAAGCCACAATTAAGCTATTATCCAAGTTATGATGCTTAATTTCTTAAATTTAGGAACAAAATGGCCAGCTTTTTGGCAATTATTACTAAAAATATTTGAGTGGAGTCAGTTTCTCTACGGTTTTATTGGACAATTTTTTCAAACCTAAGGGGATAAATCACCAAATCTCGTATCTAGTGAGATATTTCAGAAAATCCCCTTCCTTGCACATCCTTGATTAACAGGCTAAGTTCAAGTTGAACATATTTTTTGTGAGTTTACGTATTATTTTTTGTCGTTGAAAAATGACCTTTTTTGCTGGATTAATGTAAAGAGTAATCTTAAAATATGCCCACAACCACAGACTATAAGTGAATAAAGTGGCCATATCTACTTCAAATATCTTCAAGGTACTTCAGGATCCGTGATTCTAAGGGGATATAAGAACAGGATTTTCCAAAAAATTACGTACTGATATACGGGAGAGAGTCGCCATTTTCTTTCTAATTCAGTTTAAACAGTTTAATCGGTAAAATTTCCGAAAATTTTTGACAAATTAGTGGAAAATTGGCAAAAAGGGCCGCTTCAGGGGTTAGAAATTTTTGTGGACTCGTTTCTTGTCATCATACTTTTTTAAACTTTAGCAGGATAATTCGCCAAGCCTCGGAAATAGGGGTATATAATACCTTATTTATTATTGTAAAAAAAAAACCTTTTCATTAATTAAAATTATTTTAAAGTCGCATTAAATTGTTAAAATTTGACCTTGTATTCAAGCCTTTCTCTGAATTCTCCCTTAGGGCCACGAACCTTGGCCATGTCTAATCTGGGTTCGCCATTTGGTCTCGAGACTGTTAATATGGCTAGAAAGCTGACATGGAATCAAAATGATCTAGAATTTGGAATCAAAGTTTTAGTATTGAAGCTTTAATTCTGCTGAAAAGAACATGTTTTCTTTAATCTTGTTTTGACTAACGAGTAAACTTTGACATTTAATAAATTTGAAGCAGAGTTTAAAACCTTTAATAAAATATAAACTTGTACAATTGTTTTGTTTATAAATACCTTCAATTTTTTATAACAAAATTTATGTGACCAAGTAAATTCCAACTCTGTTTCAAACTTCTAACACTTTGATCCCAAATTTGGAAATCGGACAGCAGGATGTTCTCAATCAAAGTTATCTAGATCATTTAGATTCCATGTCAGCTTTCTAGCCATATTAACAGTCTCGAGACCAAATGGCGAACCCAGATTAGATCTGGTCACACTGTTCTTAGGAATTACTTAATATTATTAGCCCCTTGACGTACCAAATTTTTTGTGCATTTCAATTGTTTTTATAAAAATAAAAGACACAAAAAACTTTAACAATGACAACAGTAACTGTTGTGTATGTTTTATACAGGGATGGCCAAGGGGATATTTTTTTCTTGACCGAAGAAGTTTGAATATAAAACAGTTCTGAAAAAGAATCTTGCAATCAATTATTGTGTTGCTCAACATATTGTTTATTATTGACTGAAAAATGGATTTTATTAACTATTCTAGGAAAAATTACCTTACGATACCATTAGGATCGTCCAGTTTGTAGCAAAATTCTGTTCTTACAGTTCCTGCTCTTTTTGGACGTATACTTGTATCTTTTTAATCAAATTCCTAATTCTTAGAAAAGATTTTAATCGATGAGAGCATTAATAGGAATACAAATCAAATGCAAATATTTTAGAAATGAATAAAAAATCCATGTCCTTACTACTTTGTGTGGCTTTAATTAATTTGAGCGGAAAGACGGTCCAAAAAGAAGAAAAAGTACAATAGTTTTTACAGACAAACACTTAAATCCCTTTTATTTCAGTATTCGAGTGAATCTAATTAATTAAATTTTGCAATTTTATGGCTCAACAAAGTGTACGCCAATTTGAAAGCAGAATATACTCAAATACTGTGATGGGTCACTGATTGCAATTCAACTCGAGCCTAAAAAGAAGACTATTAGGTAGTTTTTAAGGGGTAGTTTACCATTTTATCATAATTTTTTATCATCTTTAAAATAAAATTTAAAAGATACTTTAATATAGCTATTAATAAGTATTAATCGAAAACATTTTACAGAAAATTCATGTAATTTGAAAGTAAATATGGAGAATTAAATTTAAGTAATATAACTTTATATAACTTTATTGCCATCATATTTGCTGAATACTTGTTGTTATTTAATGTTAGAAATTGTATTCTCTGACAAATACATTCTTTAGGACATTCATTGGCCAGAGATCAGCAAGGAAAAAATACGATCAAAATGAAAAATGTATAGTAACAAGCGCGAGGGAAAATCCGCAATTTTTGTAAATTAGAAATAATTAATTAAAACAATTAATATTACAAATAATTTAATTTAAAAGAAGAACAATTAATCTTCAAATTCATATAGAATTATAAATCGTAGTGGTTTTCGGTCAGCGGCGGTCCGGGATTTTGTCTGAACATCTCTAATAAGGCTTTGGGAATTTTTAATTGGAAAATTATTTACAAATATTTAACTATTAATATAATTATAATTTTTTTAAACCACTAAAAAGCGATAGATAAAACATTTTTGACGATTATTTGTTGCTCAAAAACTCAATTTATTTTTATCTTTTCAAGTTATACACTGAGGACCACCAATTAAAAGCATAGAAAAGCAGGTACACGAGAACATATTTATATTGAATTTATTGAATTTTCTAGATTTAGTATTATAAACTAAATTTTTAATGACCAAAACACTTTTAAATTTATGATCATTTCAGTGATACACTTTTGCTGATATATAATTGAATCTGGTAGTTTCAAATTCATCTTGATTAGATATTTAATATGGCAGTGAATTCAACTTAATCAAAAGACACATTTATAAACAAATTACATTAATTATTATTTTATTTATTTAAAATATCTGGAAAATTTGCTAAAAAATCAATAAAATTTACCAAAAATTTTAGTTTCATCTTTCTAAATTTTTATTTTTTACTTGGGTAAATATATTTTAAGCCGGAAACCTATTTTTCTATTACTGCCGATGTCATTTTATAATTCTTCAAAAGTAAAGATAAGTATATAATTTGAAAAAAAAACTAATTTCAGGGCACATTTTCTTTGTTTCAAAAATTATTTTTCACCAATTTCCCAAAGACTTATGAAAGGGGGTCAAACAAAGGTAGGCACCGCTACCGACCCCATACCACTATCAGTCATAAATTGATATCAAACTAAAGATTGGATGTTCTTCTTTTAAATTAAATTATCTGCTTTATAATATTTTATCGTTTTAAAAAATTATTTCTAATTTACAAAAATTGCTAATTTTCCCTCGCGCTTGTTAATAAAGTGTGATAGATGGATGGATGGAACAGTTTTGGTCAGAGATGACCAATAGCGGGCTGTATTTTATTCCCAGTAAACTAAAAATATCCCCTATACACCCCCCCCCCGAGGTTCCGCCGAGCGAAGCGAGCCTGCTATATTTTGGGCAAATTTTAGGATTTTTTGGTAATTTCAGTTAAAAATCAGATATTTTTGCAAATGGCGGCCGGAAAATCCGCCATTTTGTTCTTTATTTGAAGGAATTAAGCCTTTAAACTTGCAGAAT
>JAQIWP010000498.1:0-24627 GCA_034695525.1 Euzetes globulus
TAATTGTGATCATGATTATCCTTTTACTTTCTTGTAAATATAATATTTTGTTAATTAAAAGTATTGTTTACTCATTATGTTTTACTGTAATAAAATTTTCTTGCGCTTAGGTTTAAGGGATTGTATAATCAAAATTTCGCAGATATACTGACCGACTAATATAAACAGTGATTTTTCAATAGTATCAGGTTTACCATTTATATAAGAGTATCCCAAAATTTCAGATCATATAATTAATAATAATTATTATTCATCACTAAATTTATTTTTTGTAGGCACAGGACATTTTTTAAACATTTGAAATGAAACTATCAAGGCTAAATCAGAAAATACATTGTCATTTAAGCAGAGGTCACCAAGTTAGAAGACCCTGGGGACCAAAGGGTGGGGCTAAATGAACTTTCGGTTAGGAGGACCATATCTTAAAATTTCGATCTAGAGGGCATTTTCCGTAAACCAAAATCGACCGGAAACTACCATTTTATTTTAAAATAAGCTTATTTCTTACCATTTTAAATTCGAGCGTAAATTAGCCCAATTAGGCTATATTTAGGCTATATTTAGGCTATTTTGCAAGTTTTAAGGTTAAATTCTTTGAAATAAAGAATAAAAAATAAAACGTATTTTAGACCTTCATTTGCAGAAATGTCTGAATTTTAGCCGCTATTACCAAAAATTTCTTAAATTTTCCAAAATCTTTTTCAGGGGTCAGCTAAGGAGGAGGGGGTGGGTACAACATTCTCCATCTAGAAAATATTGGATAAAATAGTCGAATTTATGATCTAGGGGTTCAAACCTCATCAGAACGATTTATTTCTGAAGTCTAGGCTCGTTCCCAAAATATCTCTGCTCTGGGGTTATCCATCCCTGTTCTAGATCTGCTATATTGGACTTTGTTCTTTAATGATATCATCATTAGATTCTAAGCTGAATGTGTGTTGAACTTTTATGTCACCTTCCAGCTTACCTGGGTCCTCATTTGGTGTGAATGGAAGTTAGCCCATAAAGCAAAGTAAGTAAAGATTTGAAAACTGAAGTTAAGTTTAAAAGTAAATTTGTTTTATTCGATTTTCAACATAAAATTTCCATAAAATTTCCTTATTCATTTTAACCGACATATCGAGATATACAGACAATACCTTAAATTCACTTTATAACGATATGTTCTTGTTTGGAGGAATACGGTATTAATACTTTATATTGGAATATATTTGGGACAAAAGTGTTCTGAAAATAGGTTTTGGAAAAGCATTTCTAAATTATGTGTTTTTCCCTTAAAAGTAATTCAAGTGTCGAACCGTTTGTCAAACTTTTTGGCGCTTTTTGTCAGATGTCTGTTGTCTTCGCATTCATTCAGTTTATGTTTAATACGTTTAATATGTCTTCACTTTTATGATATTTTGGTTAAAGACACAGAAAAATGCTTATAAAGGACTTGAAGAAAGAGTTTTACGAGTTGGTCATATCGAGCAAAGGCCGTCTTCTGGTGTACACCTCCTTTGATTTGGACTCGATTTGCTCGACGCGAATACTTCAGTACCTCTTGGAATGTGATCACATCCAACACACTATTATCCCAATTAGTGACAAGAATGAGTTGAGGCGTTCATTCAGAGCCCATTCAGACGGAGTTAAAGCTGTTTTACTCATTAATATTGGTGTCACTTTTGATGTCTTGGAATTGCTTAGTCCTGAACCCGATGTCCGTATATATATCTGCGACGCCCGAAGACCTATTGATGTCTATAATGCATATCACGACCAACAGATCTCAATTATGATTAACATTTCTGGACTCAATTCTGCCGACGAAGAGATTAAAAAAGTTCCAAATTATGAGCAATTGTTTTGGGATTCAGACGAAGAGGACGACGACCTCAATGTAAATCAAATGTCATTGGAACAGCTCGAGAAAAGACAATCGAAAAAGAAATGGGAACAGAAGAGGAGAGAATTGATGTTCAATTACTCACAGTTTACGTATTACTCCTATTCTTCAGCTCTTCTGATGTTCGATCTCTCGTGGAAACTATCAAAAGACACAAACGAATTGTTGTGGTTTGCAATCATTGGTGTCTCCGATCAGATGATCAATGGAAAGATCAATGAATCCAAGTTTGGTCAACAGCAACAATATATTCGCGAAGCTATCACTCGACTGAAGAACATAAGGGGTGAACCGGCCATTGCTCTGAACAGCATTGTTGCCAATAGTGACCAGAATGTGGTGACGAACAACAATTTTCTGACCATTAGCTACGAAAAAGACCTGAAACTAAGTCTTTATCGACATTGGAGTCTATATGAGAGTCTGCGGCACACAATGTATATCTCCAGCAAATTCAAGATTTGGAAACTTCGTGGACACAAACGTCTTCTGGCATTTCTGGCAGAACTCGGACTACCTCTGACTCAATGCAAACAAAAGTTCTCTTCTATGGATTTGCAACTAAGGAATAACGTTAAACAATGGATCGAAGACTTGAGTGCCAAATACCAATTGCAGCAATTGATTGGTCACTCCTTTACAGCCAATCGTGGCTTTAAACATAAATTCAATTGTAATGACGTTGCGTTGGGAGCCCGGGCTCTACTCGAAGCCGCCGATCGCGACAAACGGCAAACCCAAAAGTTTTTCGACGCAATGGACTGTTTGTCGTCGAATAACATCGAATTACTGGGAAAGGGATTAGATTTGGCTAAACTGCAACTGTCCGCTATTCTAAAACAAGTGCAGACCATAATCGACTCCCGACTTATCCTTCTTGTCAACGATGTCTTGTGGTACACCATATTGCCTGAGAGTACGCCGGACGCCAATCTATTCTGTCATTCTGGTTGTCTCAACCTTTTGTCTCAATACGTGTTACACGCGTTGGCCGCCACTAATCCCAAGAGCAAGAAAAGCATTCGTTTGCCTCTCATTTTGATAACCCCTGACCACAGAAGACCCGGACAAGCCATGGCCTGCGGTATACCTCCTATCAATTCAATAAACAATGGATTCAACTTCTTCAGTACCGCATACTCTCAAATAAAAGACAAATTGAAGGGATGTCAATTGGAACAGGATTTAGTGGATCCCTGTGTCGTACACCTGCCCTACGCTCAGGCCATGAATTTTTTGAATGAAATATCGTTACTATTCTATTGAGTCATTTAAAGATTTTCTTCCCATATTCTATCGTCCCATTTAGTCATCTATTATGTCAAATATAATTATAATAATAAGTCGATTGACTCCCATATTATTTTTGTACAGTTTTTAAAAATTGTTTTTGAGTTGAAATCGAAAGACGCGCTTTCATTGAATAATTGGTTAAAATAATGGGCTGACCCTTTTGCCAGTGGTTTGGCTTTTAAAGTGTCAAATTTTAAATGAATTGTGGGAACAATGAATTATTGGTTTAGTTTATGCTATATATCTGTCATTTTATTGTCTTATATTGTATTCAAATATTTTGGTTTAACTACAAATACCTTTGTTTTAAACTCATCTGACTATACATTGAATAACATTAGGTATGAATTAATATTGATTTGATTGATATCGAGTCCTATCGACATTCAATCCCTTAGTTTAGTCATTCACTGAACTCTTATTTATTGTTAATCAAATGGACTCAGTTTACATTAAAGTCCTTTTTACTCCAATAAATCAATCGATTAATATTGAAGCTAATTGTGGTTGCTCATTTTAATCAGTTAGAATTACTTATTTGAAATTTAGACCCTGACAATATCTAAATGACTTGATAAGGTATGTTGTATTTTGGGTTTGCAGGCCGTCCTCCGTTTGGTGTTTAGGTTCTAATCTGAATGAAAGGCGCTGTCGTTTCTCAAATCTGTGTTACAAGAGAGACACCAATGATTTTGTCTTCTTATTCGACTATTCGTCCATCAAATCTGGTTTACCATCAGATCGATTCAGTCCTGGATTAGTGGAACTGTCTTCAGTCAAAGATCACAATCAGTTTTATTTTAATTTCGTGGACATTCCTTTCAGTGCTTTTAAAAATAATTTGACGAAAGTTTATAAAATAGAGTTATTGAAAGGAAAGACATTCGTAATGAGTCGTTTCAAAGCCGACAATTTGATGCATTACTTTCACGACGACTTAATTCCTCTCTATTTTACCCTCGAAGAAATCGGTTCCAAACAAATGGATTCAATACTTCTGTTCGATAATTATCGCCAATCATTTCACATACCTTTCGATCAAAATATTTTCAGAAAAATGTTTCCGAAGTATTTCATAAGCAATGAGTTGAAAGAAGACACGATTTACTGTATGGAAGAGTCATTTGTGGGTCTGTCCAAAGCAACCACTTTTTATGATTACGGCTTTCGACGTCCTCAGAGTCCTATCAATAGATCCGGAGAAGAATCAGAACTGATTACAAAAACAATTAGAAAACTGACTAAGAAATTGATAAATGATGGGAAATGTCGGACCAATTATATTGTTTTCATCTCTCGACAAATAAATCGCAAAATAATAAACGAAGAAATTCTCATTCAATTCATTCAAAATCATTCAAAATTACGAGTTATTAAAATCGAAAATTTGAACAATAATTTTGAAGACATTATCGCCAAAGTATTTTGCGCTCAATTATTGATAGGAATTCACGGGTCAGGGCTAATCTTATCCCAGTTCTTGAGACCCGGCTCTGGTTTGATTGAACTGTTTCCTTATGCAATTAACCCAGACTATGTCACTCCTTATAGAACATTAACCCAATTGAAAGGAATGGATGTCCATTATTTCAGTTGGAGGAACACCATTTTGAATCATACTATAACTCATGAGGAATATCCTAAAGAATTAGGTGGAGTCCGACACTTGACTAATGAAGAAAAAGAGAATATCTTAACCAATGATGAAGAAGTGCCGCAACATCTATGCTGTGATAACCCCTATTGGTTGTTCCGAATATATTCAGACACAATGGTTGATATAAATAGTTTTGCGCCGGTATTAGACACAGCCTTACAAAAAGGCGTTCAACCCATACCTCCCAAAAGCAATCTAATAGAACCAGGAGTTGTGATGAACTTAAGTTGTGAGCGAATTGAAGTCAATGGAAGTCAATTTCTAAGAATCGTTTGGCAAAAGCCATGGAATTTAAACCTCATTGGTTCACATTTTCTAATCACATATGAAGTTCTTATACAAGAAGTTCCGTTAAACTCAGCCAAGACTTCGATTGTATCAGAAAACAGTTTATCATTGCTTTCAAAGCCTAACAAAACATATAACCTATGGATTCGGTGTAAACTCAAAGACATTAACGGACCCTTTAATACAAATCCATTGATTTGTTCTGATTTAAAGAAATATTAAATTTTATTAAAGGAATTTATATTTACTTATAATTTGATGAATAATATTAATCAAAAACAGAATTAAATTATAGAACTCATGATTCCATCGAAAAGCTATTTCTAAAAACAGATAAAACTCATGCGTTAAACGATTTATAAGACAAAGAGATTACTATTTGTTTAAAAGTTTTTCAATTAATTGATTGAAAGTCATATTAAATGATAAGACAAGACATGATCTGAATGGAGTGCTCAACACTTTCTGCTCAACTATTCTGTGCCATTTCCATTGCCATTAGTTAAAGTTCCGTTAGATTCGAGGCTCTGGCGCTCAGAGACGATATCACGAATCTTACGGTTCATAGTGTCAGTGCACTGCCTTTTGGTGGGCGAGTTCTCACTTTCGAGGTCGTCCTGGAATATTCTTTTGCTGACTCTTTGTGAGGAGGGGCCGCCTCTCATCATATTATTGATGGCCCTCAAATCTTTAGCCGGACTACTTTGGAACCGATAGGACATGGGCCGATTCGGTGAGGGCGGGAAGTTCGCGCTCTTCAGCGGAGAAATATATAACGAAAACCGGTGCGAAACTCGTCTATACGGAGACATCGGATTGGCGTTCAGTCTTGGGAGGGGTGACAGAGGAGGCGATTCCTGTCGTCAAATAGATATTGGCTTAAATTATATGGAATAACAGAAAGTCAAAGAAAACAACCGAAATATTTGGCGCGAATTTCATAATATATTTGACGGTCAGTTCGGGCAGATATACGCTGTTGTAAAACATAATGACATCTCCGCGCTCTTCGAACTCGAACTGAGTTCCTGTGCCGGCAACCCGAGTAGGAGTCGGAGGTTGACTATTGGGGTGCGGCACTGGTAGAGTACTTGAAGAACGGATGGAAACCTCTGGCATTAGCGGTGAACTGGAGCCTGAGTTACGACTGGTATCACTACTTCCAGAGTTACGCCGTCTTCGAATCGAATTCATTAAAACACTTCTATAAACCTAAAGCCATGAAAACAAATATTTAAATATATGATCGAAATTTAGAGATATGGATGTCTCACATGACTGGCCGCCTGTGGTTGGAGGCGATAACAACGCATAATATCTTGAAATGTTTGGCTCTGTTTTGTCACTTTACAGATGGCATAAAAGGCACACATAATTATCTGATCCAAGTGACGGTCACGCATGAGATCTGTGTGTTGTCGGAGGGAGTGTTCAAAACAGGTCCAAATCTTTCGACGAATGTCATCATCGGTTATGTTGAGGCGATCGCACAAATCTCTTAATCTGAGTCCAGCCATAGTATAGACCTATAGTTGAGATATGAACCGTCAAAATACAATAAAAGCAATGTATGGGACAAACCTTTCTGAAAAACAAACCGATTGGACCGGTCTTAACGGGTTTGATATTTTCAGTGGTCGAGGCCTCGATTTGATTTGTATTTTGTTGAGGAAGTGCTGTCAATTGAATGGCCGGCACTTGAATGTACTGAATCTCTCCATTTCCTATTCGGGCTAAACATAGAATTAATATTTTGTATTGAATAGAACCAATTGAATAGAACTGACCAGGAATCACCATTTGTACAATTTGTCCCTGTTGTGAAACACCCGAAGTCGATGGAGACTCCATTTTAGTGGCTCCAAACAGTTGTCTTTTGGCGGAACTTTTGAACGGAGAACTAAATCTGTCGGCTATTGAACCGGAAGTTGACTGGAGTTCCTGTTTTTTCAGGTGAGAAACCGGAGAATTGAAGACAGAGGAAGGGGTGCTTCCACTGTTATTCATTGGAAGTGAAACTTCCACACAAGAGGGAACATAAGTTCGAACAGAACCTGTGCCGCGAATAGCCTCCCATAGTGGCGAATCTGACTTCCAGGCCATACTTTCCAAAATTTTTTCCTCGATAGAGTTCAAATGTTTGACCACATCTCTGGAGAGTCCCTCTTCTTCTCTAATGATTGGTTCGATCACTTTGTAAAAGTGGAAGGCATGCAATCGGATCTCTGAACCCTCTGAGAAGATGTCTAAAACCCAGGGAAATGTTTGTTTCGAGTTATAAGAAAAGAGAACGATTTCGAGGGAACAGCCAAATAGAGACGTATGAAACGAATCCTTTTCAAGAATTGTGGTCAGACTTTCCACCCATTTGTCTGAAGGAATTCTCTTCTTTTCGCTGAGAAGAATGTTTTCCAAAGACTTATAATAAAAACAAACGGAAAACTTCAAACGTTTTTTGGCGAACTCATCATTTTGTGAGTTGAGTGCCGGCGACGGAGGTCTCATCTCTTCATTGCTGGACATCATTTGAGAGGCCGGCGAAGACTGCATATCACTATTGTATGCATTGAGAAACCGATCGCTCATTCCTTTCAACAAGTTTTGAATTTTTTGCTTCGGATTTCTTATGCATTGTTTGAAAAGTGATTCGAGTGTTTCGTTTGGTTCGTCTTTTCGGTCCAAAAGAATCGAATGAAGTCGACTGACACTATTGGTTGCACTGGAGATAGGAGTCATTGGAACCAAATTGACGCGATTGCTCAGGTATTGCCGATTCGTCAGAGGAGTTGTTGGTAACAAAGCGTTGCTTTGCTCACCATATCTGCTTCCCTGTCGACTCTGTATGATTTCTGCCAAGTCTTCAGTGTTTGACTGAGGAGTACCCAATTCTTCGGATGCATTTTCACTGAGGAATATGCGCTCATCGAAGTCACCGATGTTGAGGACGTACTGATCGTATTCTTTCTTTATTTGTTTGCTGTAATTAATGACATTAAGCATTGGTTGTAAACACATCTTAAAAGACTGACTAATTGTTCTCAAAGTTGGTCACATCGAAGATTCCATTTTTAATCCTGAGAATGTCTTTTTCGGCCATTCGTTTAATAGCGGGCTTAAACCAGTGCTCTTTGATTGTCTTGGCCTCAACTGAAATGCCGTGCCATTTATCGCACAGAACTTGAATAATACAGATTTTTTCATTGGCCTTATAGTCCTTCTGAGCCAAGTCTTTGGGCAGACCTTCATTTAAATTAAGAATTTAATTGATTTGAAAATGGATGAGTCAATAGACTTACCACTAAAGTCAGTGTTTAGCAATTCGTTGGCGTTTTCAAGGAGTAATACATTTGCAAAGCAATAGTCTATACAGGCGTGCAATAAATGGTGAGAATTGACCAAATCGTCACTTATTTGAGGAAAATTCGACTTAATTTGAATGAAAAGAGTCCAACAAAACGAAAAGACATCCGAAGAAGTGATTGATTGCTTCCGACTGTTTCAGTCAAATCGAAATTCATTATAAAAATTATCCAAATTATTGAAACAATTGAGTCAATGGTTACCTCTGTTTTCTGTTTTTCGATTGTTTGTTGATTACAAGAGACGGGTCTTTGAAAACACCTTCAAAGATAGGTTTATACTTCTTGAAGATAACTGTCGAGACATTGAAGTTGCGCTCCAAATGGTCTACTTTTTGGCGCATTTCGGCTGACAAGTTGGCCATATCTGACCACTTCTTCATTTTGTTGAAGAATTGGACCAAACTATCGAATCGTAAACAAAAAGGTTGTAATAAAAGAAATGAGAAGACTTGGAACTGACCTCAGTTTACAGGAGCGGAGCAGACGAGTCAATGAAACCAAATTACCTTCGATTTTGACCATTTTGCCGACGGTCTGAGTGACACACTTACGACAGGCCACGTAGACGGCACACGACAACCAATGCAATTGATCGCCCTTTAGGGGTAACGGATATACTCTGATTAGGGCTTATGTCAGACTTCATGCAATCGATGGAATAAGTGCTCGTTTCAGTCCTTCACGTCATTCAGATTCGGCCCGAAGTTTGTCGGAAACCAGTTTAACCAAAAGTAAAGTCAATTGTCTTACCTCAAGAGTATAGTTGATACCAATTCGTTGGTATGAATTCCAGGCCTCGTCGGCACTGGTTTTGTCCAAATTCAGATCAGAACATAAGTCTTTAAAACGCTTTTTCAGTTCTTCTTCGGTATCGTTGCTTTTCATCCCCATCTTGTATATCAATAATCAGAACAATTGAAACACACAATCACTTTAAGAACAGTTTAAATATAATTTGATTGAAAAATCTGATTGTTTTAAAGAGAATTAATTAATTAGTTGACATCCATAGCATAGCAAAGCATTCATTCATAGCTTTGGCTCAAAGACTGGTCTAAAGGCGCGAAACTCGTCAGTCGTCTCCTCTTCAACTTGACTGCACTTTTTGGTTCTAAACACACTTTTGGTCCCTTTTGTGTACATAATAGCGGGAAAAGAAGTTCTTCACTATTCAACGCATTCTTTTGTGAGTCATACAAATAAGACCCAAACCATATCCGTTCGCTTTAAAGCAATTAAAGTTTTGGTCAGATATGTAATCATCGAAAACGTTATTCAAGTAAAGCGATTAAAGCTTATATGAAGGCTGAAGGGGACACTATTTTGTCACTTGTTTGACGTATTCTCAATATTCAACTCTAATAGTTCTTATAATTAAATACTTAAGTTTCCATTTTTTAATATCAATAAAATTATAATTTAATTAATTTAAAGCTTTCAGAAATAAACTTATTTTTATAGTTAAATCAAAGTCAAAATCAGAACCATAACTATAGAAATACTAGAAATAGTTACAAATGGTATTTGCATTCAAAGCAAGCCTTTTAACTTTTGGCGGGATTTTGTTGCGTTAAAGCGCCTAAATATTAACAATACATTTGATTGTAGGACAACTGTCTGTCGCTGTCCGTCAATCCAATCCATAATAAAAAGCCCAAAACAGATGAAAGCTTATGGACAACATTTACAGAATACCCCTCTTAAAATAAAAATGGTCAAAATGGTCATCCCTAGACCCCATCCAAAGACCCCATCCAAAGACCCCATCCATAGTCCCCACCCCTAGACTTCAGCCCCAGACCCCACAAATAAGAAACGTTTGAAAGCCTCAACTCCAAAATGTTCATATTTTTGAAAAAATTAAATATTTCACTATAACTAAGATGGAACCATTTTTCGACTTTTTACATCAATTGAAGCTTTTTATATTTTGAGTTAATAAAATTTAAAAATTTCCATCCAGGTCCTATTTTTCGAGATTTCCAAAATTTTCGGGCATTTTTTTCACCGTGATCCCAAGTAGTTGCCACAATCCTTTGCTTACACAATAAGGTTCTTTTGATAAAAATTTTTGGTAATGTCCGCTTAAATTCAGACATTTTTGCAAATGGCGGTCGGAAAAGCTGCAATTTGTTCTTTATTTTAATTCAATTTTAAGAGGGAATTTAGCCTTCAAACTTGTAAAATTGCATATTAATAATTAAGCAAAATTTTGAGATTTGGTGCCCACTAGCGGGCAAACCGGCAAATATTTGGGAAATTTTATGAAAATTTGGGAATTTTCGGTAATGGCGGCTAAAATTTAGACATTTTTGCAAATAGAGGACCAAAAAACCACCATTTTTATTTTATTTTAAGGAATTAAGCATTCAAACTTTCAATAGTCTAATTAAGCTAATTTACCCTTAAAATCGCCGGAAATAAGCTTATAATAGAACATAATGGCCGTTTCCGGTGAATTTTGGCTTCCGGGATGTGCCCCCCCCCCCCCGTTAGGGTCATCGAGTGACCTCTGTAACTTACCCTCTGTAGACGGAAATAAAAGTATTTTAGAAGAAATGACCGTTTCTATTTTGGTTACATAAAAATGCTCCAACAATTTTGAGATTTGGCCCACCCCTTGCCAAAAGTTCATTCGAACTGACCCTATGGTCCCCTCTAGGACCTTCCAATTCGATGAGCCCTGATATTAAGCAAGATTAAATTATTTGATAGACTAACAAATGACACTTTTATTTACAAATCTAAAAATACATTCAATTCTAAAATGATTTGAGTGAAAACTCTTTAATTAATTCGATACAATCGGAAGACTATTTTTTCCCTTTTTTTGTCAAATTTGAATTAGTCTTTGAATTCTTCATATTTTGAGTCCATTCCTCTTGAAGTTTGGCCAACAACTCATTAGTGAGTAATCCTTTTTTAATTAACTGTTTGCCTAAGTCTTGGTTTGAATTCTTTTTACCTAAACTTTTATCGATCTTTGATTTCTTCGTTAATTTCTGTAATTCATTGATGTCTTCGTCATAAACAGCCGAATATATTGGAGTCATTTCTTTGTTAAAGGTTCTGGGAATCAACTCATTGTCAGGAGTGTCACATAACGAGTAAGAGGTTCGGGTTTCGGAAGCCTTCAACAGTTTGGTTATATTTATCACTCCATTCAATATAATCGAATCCAACTCTTTCTGCATATCTCTGACTAATTCCGAGTCAGGAAACAAATCCGTAAATCTATAGCTCAGCCATAGATATAAATCTAAAACATCGAAAACTGACTCCAAGTGCGCCAATTCGACGATGTTTTTAGGGATAGCGAACGGCCATCCTATCTGTCGACACAACCAGTCCAGAGTCATGGGCTGGTTGTTAGAGTACTGTCGGGCGAACTTCAAAAACATTGTACAGACGAACACAAACTTTGAATTAATGGGCGCACAGCACAACACATATCGGGCACGGAGTGGGAGTGGCACGTGCTGGATCATATCAGCTAAGAACTTGAAGCTCTCTATATCACACATGAAATAGTTAGTGGTGTCCACCTGACACAGACTCACGAATATATCGATCAGATTAGAGAGGTTTGCATTTGGCAAATGGTAGGCGAATAACTCGATTTGATCGGCCGTCGGGTGCAGTCCCGCTGCCTCTATAGGTTCAACCGGACGAGAAAGAAGGTCCTTGAGTAGAGGCAAGTCTTCATTTCTGAATGTAGTGGCATATCCCTCTGCAAACTGTGTGCCATACCTTCCCGCCCGACCTGCTATTTGCAAAGCCTGAGATGTAGTGATTAAATCCATTTCTTTTTCTCCCTTTTCATTGAGAGTCGGTTTTATCAATGAATAGAATATAACGCGACGGAGACTCAAATTCAGACCCATTCCAATAGCATCGGTGGCTACCAGTACTTTGCACGGGTCTTCCGGATCATTAAATTTCTTTGTTTGAGACAATTTAGTTGCCGGTGGAAGAGTGCCATAAATGACAGCCACATCGTGTCCTCTCTTTTCTAAGGCCAAACTTACGGCGTAAATGTCTTTTTTGCTGAAACAGACGATACAATCGCCGGCTCTTATGTTGTCCAAAGTTTCGAGTGCTTTGTCTTCAATAGAAATAGGAGTTAACCGCTTATAGCGACGAACTTCTAGTTCTTCACCAGTTGAGGCCATTATCTCTCTGATCAAATCAAGTGCTGCCTCTTCTCCACACAAATGTATTTCTTCTGCTGGTATTCCAAGGAGAGCACGAGTCCAGGCCCATCCTCTGCCAATATCCCGCATCATTTGAATCTCGTCAATAATGGCTACTTCGCAGCGTTCAGTCACTGAAGACATTTCGACGGTGCAGGCGATGTGATTAGAAGGCAATCCGTCTTCTTTGGCATATCGTCTTTCCTCTCCAGTAATAAGATCGCAGTCCGTCCCGTAATCGTTGGTCTTTTGATGGACCTCTACGGCCAACAACTTGAGAGGACCGCAATAGACACCGGACTTAGAATTCATAAACCTTTGGAGGGCGTGGTATGTTTTGCCGCTATTAGTCGGCCCGCAATGAAATATCACTTTTCTGGTCATACTTCGGGCCTCCGGATACCAATTTGGAGGAAGTCTCAAATCACTGATTTTCTTAAGCTCTTCAATGCATTCTAAGTGAGGAAACGATAGCTTCGCGTGTCTTAAGAAGTATGGAAACAAGTCATCGATGTTCCCAACATTTTGAAGGATATCACTGAGAATCAGATGCAATTCAGGCGCCAATACTTTAGACTCAACGCAATGTTTTCGGAAACTAATGAACGCCTCATTAAATAACTTTGTATTTAAACCATTTTCTTCACTCAATTTTCTTATGACAGGTCTTTGAAGAAATTTATTCAAAATTACTATTAAATCATTTTTCTTCAACTTATTTCCTGACAACTCTTCGCCGACATTTATATCGTCGGGATTTCGTGTCCGACGGACTGAAACGGGGATTACTATTGACTCCAAATCCGTTTTGTCATTACTTTTGAAGCGAACATTTGTTTTGTTTACAATTAAGTCTCCATTTATTACTACTTTATTCCATCGATTAAAAAGGCATTTGTTTGACGACAAGAATTGTCTGGAAATGGACTGATTGGCCAAAACTCGAAACGACATTTCAGGTGATCTTTTGACTAAAATGGACTGAATTATGTTCGGTTCAAGTCTTCACTAAGTCTTCACTAAGTCTTCACTAAGTCTTCACTAAGTCTTCACTAAGTTTTCACATTAAAGTCACGCTTTATTTGGGGGTCATTTCGTAAAATAGAGATCAAGAATCCATTAGAACTGATATACAGTTATTTAATAAAGATTAGAATAGAAAATCAAAACATTCTGGAAACAATTGTTATTGTATTTGAAACTTACATACAATACATACAATCAGTTGAATATCGACTGAATTAGTGTCAGAATTGTTGCAACAAATAACCAATAAGTAATCTCTGCATATTTCACATACTTTCCACAGAATTAAAAGAATTCACTGAAGATGTTAAACGAAATGTTGTATTTCAGTCCCTAACAGTTTAAAGTCTTGTGTTTTTTAGTCCTGAGTTTCCTAAAAGTCAGTACAGTATATGTGAGCGAATTTACGGTAAAATTGATTGAATATCAGTCGATCGCATGATTTGGTGAAGAATTAAATATTGAAAAATCGGTCAAATGTATCGGTCAGTCCTCATAAGTCAGTGCAGTCGTGGCTCCACAGCTCTGGTCAATAGGTCTTCTCGATGTCTGTCCACCAATTCTCGCAAATTGAATAAAAATTCCTTTAATTCAAATCTGACTCAAAAGTAAAATATTTTTGTTTTGTTTTAATTAAAAAAAATATTTTGTTATTAAAAAAACAGAAAATTTGGTCAAAGTTTGGTCACAAATGGTTTGGTTAAACAAAATGCAGTGTTTGTTGTGAACAATATTCGAAGATATGGTTCGGAAGCCAATTACCCGAATCACAGTCGAGTTGTTTTGCCGGCCCTCTCGCCTACTATGGAATTGGGAACTATTGTTTCTTGGGAAAAGAAAGAGGGTGATCCTCTCCATGAGGGAGACCTCTTGGCTGAAATCGAGACTGATAAGGCAACCATGGGATTTGAAACTCCAGAGGAAGGCTTCCTCGCCAAGATATTGGTTCCCGCAGGTGCTAAGGATGTGCCTATTGGAAAGGTATTAGACTAGCTAGGTACTTGACTCGGTTAAATAATTGTGTTATTCTGATCACCAGTTGTTGTGTATAATTGTTGAAAATGAGTCAGACATCACAGCATTCAAAGACTTTGTTGACACTTCAGGACCTGTGAAACCGAAAACTGAGCCCAAAGCCAGTGCTCCGCCGCCATCAACTCCACCTCCAGTTAAGGCTAAGCCAACACCAGCGCCTACATTTAGCACCAAACCATCGATAACTTCGACTGGAATTGCGGGCCGACTGTTTGCCAGCCCTTTAGCCAAGCGATTAGCAGCAGAAAAAGGTATCGATTTGTCTTCACTGAGCGGAGGCGGAACCGGTCCGAGCGGAAGGATTCGTGCCTCAGATTTATTGAATGTAGCGACTGGTGTGAGCGGTGGTCCCCGAACTCTAGAGTTCTCTGATATTCCGTTAACTAATATGAGGCAAACGATTGCAAAACGATTACTACAATCGAAGCAAACGATACCTCATTACTATCTGACGGTTGACATACAAATCGACGAACTCTTGAGGTATAAATCCATCGAATGATAAGGCATTTCCACGATTTGGTTCTTTTGCTAATAGGTTGAGATCACAATTAAATGAAATGCTGAGCAAAGAGAAGGTTAAGCTTTCTCTCAACGACTTTATAATAAAAGCCTCATCTCTGGCCTGTGTGGGAGTACCAGAAGCTAACAGTGCGTGGATGGACTCATTCATAAGACAATATTCATCGGTCGATGTTAGCGTTGCCGTCAGCACAGAGGCCGGACTCATAACACCAATTGTTTTCGGTGCTGACAAGAAAGGCGTTAAAGAAATATCCACTGAAATAAAACAATTGGCGCTCAAAGCCAGAGAAGGTATCAATTTATTGATGTCTTTGACCACCACTACAAGTGTTTTGTATTTCAGGTAAACTACAGCCAAATGAATTTATGGGCGGAACCTTCACTATTTCCAACCTGGGAATGTTTGGCATAAAGAACTTCTCTGCGGTCATCAATCCGCCCCAGTCTTGCATTCTTGCGGTTGGAGGCACTGAACAGCGAGTAGTTCCAGACAAAGACGGTAATCGCAAAACCGTTTCTGTAATGACAGTCACACTAAGCTGTGACCATAGGGTAGTTGACGGCGCAGTCGGTGCCCAATGGCTTCAGGCGTTTAGACAATATTTAGAAAAACCCTTTTCAATGGTTTTGTGAAAAATTACTGAAAATAGTTTTGTTTTAGTTTTAAATAATTTATTTGTTTGTTATTGTCTTCGCTTAGATCTAACGAAATGACATTTATTCGAAAATATGGACAATATCTCAAACAATGCGCTTCGAAACTGAGCCATAAATCGACTAATTAAGAGATGGACAGAATAATTTGTCAACTCTTCGATTAGCCAATGAGTGGCAAAGTTTCCTAAGCCTTGTCTTTAATGAAAGTTTTTCGAATTAAACGTCTGTTTATTTGAAGGAATGACTAAAAGTGTTATTTGAATGAAAGGTATTACAAAAAATAAATCATTAGAGAACACAATTAGTGAGGAGGGCGTGGAATTCCAGGAGGTCTCATTCCAGGCGGGGGCGGGGCTCTCATTGGTGGAACCATTGGAGGCGGACCTGTCGGTGGCATACCTTCACAAATATGAAAAATTTAATTTAACAGAAATCAAGGATGAAGTCATACCTCTTCCCATTTGCATAGCACCAGGCATTCCAGGTATCATTCCTGGTGGTGCAGTCATCAAGCCAGGAGGGGGTGCGCCTCGACCTGGGATTCCTGGGGCAGCCGATGGAGAAGGAGAGGGAACACCTCTTCCTTGTGGTGCCATAACCTATGTGTTGAAAATGTCGTTTATAAGCTTCTTTTGAAAGACAATACTAACAGTAGGAGCCGGTCCACCAACACCTCGAACCGGCCCTTGAAGACCTGGCGGTGCACCTACAACAGGCGGTACATTAGGCAAACCACGACCAGCTGCACGACCCATTCCTGGACCTGGAATAGATCCTGGGATTGGGACTCTGGGAACCCCTTCCTAATGAAACAAAAAATAAGAAATGAATCGATTGAGACCATACATAATGACAGGACTAACATAATAGGGCAAGAGTTAGGGCAAAAGGTCTGCAAACAACTCAAGTTTATTCCATTGAGGTTTGCAATGTTTTCTGCATTTTTATGAATGAGTGTAAATCAAAATTAAATGGACGTAAAAAAGGTAGTCATGTGTTGCTATAGATATGGCAAATATAGTGGAGTATAGCAACCAATTGACGTTCGGAGGCATCGATCGATGTCGGCTCCAAAGGTAAGATCAGTGCTCAACACATTCTCTTTGAAAACCTTGAGTTACATTGGAGTCGAGCGAAGCCCTTGAAAGCACTCAAATAGAGATGAGGGGAGCGGACGATCACCTTTTGGTGACCTCCAACACAACATAAGCCTTGAATAAGTCCTTCAGTCGTCCTCTCATGACCTGACTTTCTGCGATCGTAGCATTGAACACACCGTTTGGTTATCAAAGGAGTAAACTAGAGCTCAGGTAAGTACATGTTATGTAGAGCGGGTCACCACTCATAACACTGCCTTAAATAAATTATTTTAAAGAAAACCACTATTGTTTTGCTCTCAATAATTGGACGACAACTAAATAAACCATAAAATTGTGAACTTGATTGCAATCAATGTTAAAATGAGTATAAAATTATTTCTCTCTAAAATCAAATTTATTAAATTATTTGTTGTTTTAAAACTTAATTTGAATGAATGAATGATTTTTTTAACACTAAAAGTTGTAAAATTTCTTTTAAATATTGTGTGTCTAATGAATAAAAATGAAAATTTCAGTGAAATTTTGAAATGAGGTGAAACTTTCAATTATTCAAATCATTGACATTAAACAATTGCTCATTGATCTTCTATTTCAATATTAAGCTCAGGGATAGTATTAATTTGAGATTCAGAAGAATTTGAACAGAATTTGATAATCTTAATCAGAAGTGGCCAAGTTGGAAGAAGATAGGGGCCATAGGGTGGGGCCAAGTGAACTTTCGATTAGGGGGCCAAATCTCTAAAAATTGGTTCTAAGAGAGGCCAAAGTACGGCTCCTTCTTTGGCGCTGCTCTTAATGTTTTTGAATTTATAAAATACCTAAACTGCCACTAATTTCTCAACTCTAATATTGGATAATTTATTCCTATTCTTGGTATAATTCTTGCTTGAGAAGAGATTAGTTTGTTATGGCTCAGCATTTTAGCTGTAATTTTACCCCTTATTCTCGAAATGTCTAAATTGTTAACTGATATACTGTGAAGAAATTTATTGTTATTTAAAACATTTGTTTTTTACATAAAGTGAATACCTGTGGAAAGTATAAAATCTGATGTAAATCTAGTTATAAGACATTCATTTTCTGTCTTTCATTACTTACTTTTATTATCATATCCTTAACAAAATTCTTGTCATTAATCGCTTTAAAATGTTATACTTTTAGTCGACTATACTTTTGTAACTCCAACTCATCACTACTTTTTAATTAATCCTCACTTTTTTTAAATTCCTGGTCATCTCACTCAAATCCTTGGCTATCTCTGACACTGGAAACATGTTCTTTTATACTTGTAAAAATGTTGGTTTGATAATTTCTTATATGTGCGAATAATTAGAAGACTGTAAGTTTGTATATTTTTAAAATTTATCCCAAATGTTGATTTTTATTTATTGGGTCCAGTAATACAAAAGGTTTTTTAATTATGGTTTTTAATAATCAACTATTAATATAATTTTTAATAAAATTATATTTTTTGTTTGTCAATTGATTTTGGCTTCTCTTAAGAAGTTTTCTTTTATTCCAATAAATACCTGTTTAGAAATATTTGTTTACATTTACATAAAAGAGAATTAATGAAAACAGATACAAAACTACACAATCTTGTAATTACTTACTTGTCCAGGTTGCAGCCACTCCGTCAATCATTTTATGGGGAAAGAACGACAAAACTATATACTACATATTTCGTAAATATAGTGAAAAAGATTATAAGTATATATGTTCAATTGCATTTATTGATCAACAAGTTCGTTTTAATGTATACAATGTTATTTCTTAATCTTTATTAAAAATGGTGACAAAATGTTCAAACATCATGAATTCTTTTTCTATGATAGTGCAATTATTAGGTTTTAACTAGATTCATGTTTATAATTTATAGCTCGAAAAAGTTTCTGTCATTCATAACTTCCTGAATTATTAATCGAATACAGAATTTTTAATAACTTTTGAAATCATATTTATAAATTATAGAACAAATTTTTAAAAATTTATTAATCCAGGAAACTTTTATAAATTTTTTTAGGCATTTATTCAAAAATAAAATGCTTTATAAATGTTGTTGGGCAAATAAAACCTTAATATATTATAAGCTGTAAATTAACCTAGAAATATAGTATGTGCCAAGCAAACTTTGATCTGTTTAAATTTGGTTATTCTTATTCCATAAACATTGACCGCGTCTAATCTAAAATATGAGATAACAATTTGTTCTCATTAATTTTACCGAGAATAAATAAAGAATTTACAGTTTATTTCTATATTAATTAAATATATTTTTTTTTAGAAAATTAGATAAAAGTGATTAATATTTGTTAAATTATAAATATATTTCAAAAATTATTTGTTTAAACATATGATTATTAGTAAATATCTTTGTAATCATAAGAAAAATTATTTTCCATTAAGTTCTTTAGTTTTAAAGCATTAAAAAAATGTTAATTATTTCTCACATTCAAATCAGTTTCTGTAAAAGAATATTTTGATGTTTTACAATTGTCCTCGTACTTATTTCCATTTAATTTGGACATAAAATGTTTAACTGACAAAATTTTTCAGGAGTTGTAATTGAGCATGCACAGATGCTTTTTCATTCAAAAATAAACGAAAACTTCCCAGTTTAGCTTATTATATTCAGATCCATTTTTAGAAACATAAATTTTCAAACGAAAATAGAGCCAACAAAATTAGATTTAGCTGGATCAATGATGAAGAGTTAACCTAGGTTTGCTATTTACAAGATTGGCCAGCTGTCCTCTAAATCTGCTTTATTTGTGACCAAAACAAATGGAATGTTGTGGTCGACCATCACATCAATTATCTTTTCCCTTAATATACAATAAATTGTTTTCATTCAAATTTCAGAGCTTCTGATTACTAATTCGATTACATTATATTTTCAATCTGAACTTGCTAATTTCATCTTTAATCACAATTTTTGCATTTTTTTTATTTAAAAACAACAAATCATTATTCAAAGTAAGTCATTCATTTTGGATGAAGTAATTACTAAAAGATCTTGGTCTTATTTTGAATGACAGATTATTCAAAGGCTTGGAAGTGACAGAATTGAAAACAATAACATCGGTTCTGTTGTCCCAAGACTCAAATCTATAGTTCATAAGAACATTTGCCACAATTATTTTCATGGCATTCATGGCATACTTCTGTCCGATACAATTGCGGGCACCGCCTGAGAAGGATGTGTAACAAAATGCGCTTTCCGTCTGATTGATTCCCAGGAAGAGCTCCGGTATAAAGAGTAATGGTTCCCGAAATACTTTCTGATCCATATGCAGTCTTTAGATCAGTAGCCAAACGGAAGCCCTTTCGGTACAGCATATTCTCCCAGGTTTTGTCTTCGGTTATCTTTCGGCTAATTAGTGGGACGGGTAAATACAAACGCATTGACTCGTTGAGGACAGCCTCCTAGTACACCAATTGCTTGGTGTTATTTTTGGCAATATTTTCACCTTTTGGAACTACTTCATCAATATCATCCTGCACTGAAGACTAAAATAAAGATATCATTTATTTTTAAGTTTCTTCCAGTTTGCTTTGAAAATAATGGAAAATAGCATTTTCTTAAGAAAACGGTTTCATTTAATAAGAAATTAATAAGTTATAATGGAATTTTCTAATTAATATCTAGATATATTTATATCTTTGAAAATAATATTATAGATTATTAGATAATTGGTATTTTATGTTAGAATCGATAAATTTATTTATATTTATTAAAATAAATTAAAATTTTGTAAAATATATCAGATGTTTGTTAAACTGTAATAACAAAAATAATATCTTCTAAAATATTAAAATTGAAATAAAATGGAAAGTTAATGGAAAGTTTTCCAAAGGGTCTTATTTTGAATAGAGTGCTTTCTTTCAAGATAATTTATCGATATCAGTTCAAATTACAAAGAAATCACATTAAAAATTTTAAGTTAGAGCTATTCATTTAATGGCGTTTAATATAAAATCTTATTAATAGAAAAAATATTACAAATTTGAATACAGTGTATACTCATTATTATGCTTTTTTAAACGAGAATCAATTATAAATATTTAATGAAAAACGTGAAAAGGAATAAATCCAGAGAAAGACATACGAACTTAGACTGTAATAAATTTGATCAGATATGATCAAGAATTCAATTATAATTGAAGAGCTGTTTGAATTATTTGATTCAGTTTGCAAGGAATTTCGGTTTGGTCATTGTATAGAATTGAATAATGAAGGTCACAAATTTTTACTAAATAACATTGAAAAATTAACCTTGTTTACTAATATTACAGTTGTTTTTAATAAACAGTAATTTAAACGTTAATTAAAATTTCAACTTGACAACATCCCATCATATATTTTATCTAGTAAAAATTGAAATAAATTAAAAGCTATTTATAGTGATCTTGTTCTCTATTACTAACTTTCAGATTATTGACTAAATTAAAGGAAATTCAATAAAAATATTTTAAGAATAATATATTTTAATGAATTTTATTTATTTAAATTTAATCACTAATCAAATGGGTTTAAAACACTTTCAATCGCCGACTCCCAGCAAATCGAGGACAAATCGAAAATTAAAAAATATCCTGGGTGTGTGATAAATAGCTATTTTTCTTAACTGCTATAAATTTACAAGACAATTGAAGGAAATCTTCGACAGAATATTTTTTTTTGTTTATTTCTAATAAATGAAAGGATAAATTAAATTTTTAAAACAAAATAAATTAAGAAATTCCATAAATTAGATATTAATTATGATCTGAATTCAGAAGAATTTTAATTATTTTGGAAAAATCTCTTGTAATCAAATATTTTTTACCATGATTTTGTACAAATTATTCAACAGTTTATATTAATGTAATTTTTGTTTCAATCTGGAATTTGGCTAGCTCATCATTATGTTGAAATGATGTAATACATGTGTAAACATTTATGAACTCATATTTATTTTCGTTTATTTAGATTAATCTCATGAATGTTTATATCCTTTGAAAATATTTAATACAATAATTACTATATTTTTTATATTTTATATCATATTTGTAAATATTTTTTTGTTTTTACAAAATGTTTGGTAGTTCACTTCAAATATATGAATGCTCTGGTTACATTGTGTGAGGTATCAGACATTCAATTAGTTCTTATACAAAAGTCACCCAAAAAATATTTTAAAAATATTTTTAAATTTATTTTCAATAAATATTTTCATTTTATTCTAAATTTGTAATTAGAATTTTTAATAATTTTTGAAATCATATTTATAAATTATAGAACATAACTTTTAAAAATTGATTAATCCAGGAAACATTCATAATTTTTTGTAGACATTTATTCCAAAATAAAATGCTTTATAAATGTTGTTGAGCAAATAAAACCCTAATATATTATAAGCTGTAAATTAACCTAGAAATATTGTATCAAGCAAACTTTGATCTGTTTAAAATTGGTTGTTATTATTCCATAAACATTAGCCGCGTCTAATCTAAAACCTGAGAAAACAACAATTTGTTTTCATTAATTTTATCAAGCATAAATAAAGAATTTACAGTTTATTTTTATAATAATTAAATATAATTTTTTAGAAAATTAGATAAAAGTGATTAATATTTGTTAAATTATAAATATATCTCAAAAATTATTTGTTTAAACATTTGATTATTAAATATCTTTGTAATCTTAGGATAAATTATTTTCCATTAAGTTCTTTAGTAAATAGTTTTAATGCAATTAAAAAAATATCAATTATTTCTCAAATTAAAATTAGTTTCTGTGAAAGAATATTTTGATCTATTACAATTGTCCTCGTATCTTCGTATCTTTTTTATTTATTTCCATTTAATTTTGACATTAAATGTTTGACTGACAAAATTTGTCCGGAGTTGTAATTGAGCATGCACAGATGCTTTTTCAATCAAAAATAAACAAAAACTTCCCAACTTAGCTTATTATATTCAGAACCATATTTAAAAACATAAATTTTCAAACGAAAATAGAGCCAACAAAATTCGATTTAGCTGGATCAATGATGAAGAGTTAACCTAGGTATGCTATTTCCAAGATTAGCTAACTGTCCTCTAAATCTGCTTTATTTGTGACCAAAACAAAGGTAATGTTGTGGTCGACCATCAATTCAATTATCTTTTCCCTTAATATACAATAAATTGTTTTCATTCAAATTTCAGAGCTTCTGATTCCTAATTCGATTATATCATTATATTTTCAATGTGAACTTGCTAATTTCAACTTTAATCACAGTTTTTGCATTTTTTTATTTAAAGACAACAAATCATTATTCAAAGTAAGTCATTCATTTTGAATGAAGTAATTATTAAAGAGATCTTGGTCTTATTTTGAATGAAAGATTACACAAAGGCTTTGAAAGTGACAGAAATGATAACAATAACATCGGTTCTGTTGTCCAAAGACACCAAATTATAGTTCATAAGAACTTTTGCCACAATTTTTTCATGACATTCATGGCATACTTCTGTCCGTTACAATTGCGGGCACCGCCTGAGAAGGATGTGTAACAAAATGCTCTTTCCGTCTGATTGTTTTCCAGGTAGCGCTCCGGTATAAAGAGTAAGGCCTCCCGAAATACCTTCTAATCCATATGCAGTCTTTCGATCGGTAGCCAAACGGAAGCCCTTTCGGTACAACATATTCACCCAGTTTTTTGTCTTCGGTTATCTTTCCGACAATTAGTGGGACGGGTGGATACAAACGCATTGACCCGTTGAGGACAGCCTCCTAGTACACCAATTGCTTGGTGTTATTTTTGGCAATATTTTCACCTTTTGGAACTACTTCATCAATCTCATCCTGCACTGAAGACTAAAATAAAGATTTCATTTATTCTTAAGTTTCTTTCAGTTTGTTTTGAAATAATTTGAAAATAATGGAAAATAGCATTTTCTTAAGAAAACGGTTCCATTATATGAGAAATTAATAGGTTATAATCGAATTTTCTAATTAAAATCAAAATATTTTTATATCTTTGAAAATAAAATTTTAAATTATTAGATAATTGATATTTTATGTTAGAATCGATACATTTATTTATATTTATTTAAAAAAATTAAAATTTTGTAAAATATATCAGAAGATTGTCAGACTGTAATAATAAAAATAATATCTTCTGGAATATTAATATTTAAATAAAGTGGAAAACAATTGGAAAGGTTTCCATTAGCCATTATTTTTAATAAAGTTTTTTTTAAGATAATTTAGCGATTTCAGTTCAAATGACAAATACATCACATTAAAAATTTTAAGCTAAGAAATTCATTAAATGGCGTGATTAATATAAAATCTTATTATTAGAAAAAAAATATTAAAAATTTGAATACAGTTAATTTTCGTTTTTATGCTTTTTAAAACGAGAATCAATTGTAAATATTTAGTGAAAAACGTGAAAAGTAATAAATCCAGAGAAAGACATACGAGCTTATTATGGGAGGTCATAATGTGTCTTCATAACTGTATTCATTTTTCACAAGCTGATAAAAAATAAAATTTATTGGGATAATTTTGGTCTAAAATATCTTTCCCATGGCTAGTTTAAAATACTTCTAAAGGTGTATAAAGACTGTA
>JAQIWP010000499.1:0-24616 GCA_034695525.1 Euzetes globulus
CACACACACACACACACACACACACACACACAATGAAAGAACTGTTCAAAACATGTAACAAATCTACGAAGGAGTGAATATTTAAAAATAATTTTGGGAATGACACAATTGATTACTGTTGTCATTTCCAATTGATGCCTACCCCTATCCACCCCTCCCTGTTTCGTGTGTATGGCCTCATAAAACAAATGATGCATCAAAATAGTACTATCATAGCAAAGAGATCGTTTGGAATATTTGAATTCACCAGACCAAATCAAAAACCAAACTTAAATAGACTGGATTAAGTTGATGACTCTGGGGTTTTATTATGCTTCCGTTTAGTCTGTACTTGGTTCTAAAATTCAAAGAAATTTATTAAGGCACTTGAATAAATTATATTGTCTAATATAGTCCATTTAAAAGTTCATTAAAAATTAATGAACCAGGAATATTTTGAATAAAGATAGCCGCAAATTTTTATATGCGTCTCGACTTATTTTATCTTGGCCACAATAGAATAACTTGAATTTGTTTCCGGTTAAATCTATTTTTATTCGTATTTGGAAAAGATTCACATGTATTTCACTTGTAAAGCAACTTTGCAAGAAACTATAATTGCTCAGGAAACATTTTCAACAATGAATTTTCAAATATAAATAAAAGTTTGGCGATTATAATAGTAATAAATATGAAAAATTGGTTTCCTCTGATCTTGATCTCTTTTCTCTGAGCAGACTCTTGAAAAACAAATTTACTCTAGACAAATAGTAAAAACCGGGGATAATTCAAAGTCTTTCCCAGACATTAATCACGGAAATCGATTCGACAGAATTAGTTTGGAATCAATTTTGTTGGGAAAACAAAACAAAACAAAAATAAAATAAAGAAAGAAACCCAACTTATTTATCATTATATCAGTAATAACCAAGGTATTAAATTACGACCATAGAATTTATTTTGCCTCCATTGGGCTTACCTAGAGAATTTCATTTAACAAGACACGTAACATTGATTGTTCAGCATTAAATCCAGACTCCTTGGCCATCCCTGCCATAAATAAAGATAAAAGTGTCAGAAAAAATATTTATAAGTTTTCTGAAAAACTATACAAATGTGTGTCAAAACAGGATCTGAAAAATACTTTTCTTTAGTTTTCAAATATTTGTTTTTTATTCAATTGTTATAATGGATTAAAAGTGAATGCAATCAATAGATTGTATTTTTCACAGCTCTTCTGATATCCAACATATTCTTATCTCTTTCTTTCTGTTCGTCAGTCGGAAGATCAAGAATTTTAAAGTTTTTTTTTCAAAGAAGATTTGAAGCCTTAATACACTGCTTTCATAGACAACAACAAAAAGTTGATTGTTATTTGAGATAAGAAAAGGTTTTTTTTATAAAGTGTTGTTTGAATGATATTATTGATTGGAAAAAGAGCTCTGAATTTCAAAGGATATTCTCATTAAACCGATAATAGTGTCAAATATTTTGATTTTAAACTTGGTTCACAATTGACTAGAATAGCCAAGAGGGGAATGACCCGTCAAATTGTAAAATAGCCTTCGATATAGGTCAAACACATTATTTTATCTTGTTATAATATTAAAAATTGCTATAAACAAAATTTATTTTAAATATTTGACAATTATTTTCAACAATCATTCTTATTTCAAATTAGTACTTGGTTATTCTGCCAAATAAAGGAATATTTCTATTAAAAAATCCATTTGCCACTAGATAAAAAGAAAAATCGAATATTTTTAACAAACATTAAGTACTCAATATTTGGTTGAAAACATTCAATTTAAAAGTCGTTAGCACTTCACTAAAGTCAAGCTGCGTTCACATCATTTTGGATGAGCTTTTTAACAAAATTTTTCCATTACTCATTTTAAATTAAAATATACACTAAAAATATGTTTTAAAGTGATATTCTTTGTCCAAAAACATCTTTCTCACCTAGGATACAATCCGGGGGGTGTTGGAACAAATCTTATAAAACTTATTTCTAGTCTATTTTCATTCAAAATATGAATATTTTACTCAATTCTAAACTTAATTTAATACAAGATTTTTTATATTTTGCCTTTTGGTTTAATATTTAACAATATTCTCATGAATTTATTCATGTTTTTCCAACGACTTAAGTTAGCTCAACCCTCAGCTGGATATTGCTCTCAGAAGGCAAGTCCTGACGTCAGGCCTAACACAAGAGTAATGTGTAAAAGAATTTTCTAAATTTTGGCCAAACTTTCTTATATTAAATATCATTCGGAAGTTGACTTCAATTACATTTATCTCCGTTTGTATACCAATTGAATCCAAACCACTGAATGAAAAGTAAAAATACTTGTCTATTGGAAGAAATGAACAAGAAATAACCAGGATAAAGCAAATGAAATGGTTAAACAGGAAACCTCTTTTCATAGCCCTATTTCTAATCCTATTGATTAAGGTTGGTTTAAAATGTTGCAAGTTGAATCTAAACAAGAAGATCCAAATGTAGGTCTTCGACAAATCGGTTTTTCAACAAAGCGACCAGGGCGTGATTTTTCGACAGTGGTTGTTTGGTTCAATTACCCCTTTGGCGATGTCTGCGTCTAAACTTATATCACTTTCTCTAGAAAATTACCTTGATCAGATCAAGGTTTACAATTGAATAGAAATTCAATTTTAACCAAAAAATGAGTGAAATTCTATTGAAATTCATTCCGACGTTTGCTTGAAATTCGTTGGGAAACATAGCCAGCTTCAAGAGAATGTTCTTGGTTAATGGACCGGAATGGTTGCTGAAAAAAGCTAGGAAACAATGAAACAAATATTGTGAAAAGCATTTCGATCTAAATTCTAGTCTCACGTGATATGAATTCCAAGCTATCCTTCTTTTTTCGCTTGAATATCATAATAATAACGAAAATTTTGGTCAAAATTCTTCTGTTAATAACTTCTTAGACTTGAAACTAAGTTTTGACTCAATTGATAGAGACATATCTAGGTCGAATTAGGTCATTAAGATAATTGATAACCGGCTCATTTATATCAGCCTTTGTTGTATAAATTAATTGCAATTTGTTTAATATTCTGTTGACTTTCATCCCATTTATTTCAAAATAAATTTTAGTCAAAGGAAGGGAAAAATCCATTGTTTTTAAGGCCAATGAATATCACTTTAATTATTTTTAGTAAAGAATCGTTACATATTTATGGGATCACCAAGATGGACAATAATAAAAATGCTTTTTCAAGGTTATAAACGAAACTGGACACATTTTTAAAAATATTATAAAGATAACTATCTAAAGAAAGATAAGTTTTCTGAGAACTGTTAACTTTCCATGCTAACTTATCGAATTCAAACAATTGATTTTAGCGACCTTGGCTATCCTAACATCGAATTTGTTGAACAAATGCCAATCAACCGATCGGATCAAAGCACAAAAAAACGCGAACTTCGCCCACATTTCAACCATAAACTGATTATTCGTGTCTCACGTAATCAAAGGTAAAGACAATTATTTTCCTATTAATACGACTTTCATCGCATGAAAACAAATTCAATTAAAAAAAAGTAATAAAAAAAGATTTTCAAAAAAAAATCTGAGCAAACATTATAGCAATTATTAGCAATAATTTTGAACAGTTCTAAATTGTGCATGCAATATTATATTTGCTGCAATAAAGTGCACATTGATTCACATAATCAATACTATTAAAATATTTATAATGTGGCTTACATTTCAAAACAAGCATTCTGAAAAGGCTATAAGGACAAGGATAAATTATCCTATTCCTAATAATTATATAAACCGAATCATTTTCAAAAAAGAGAAAAAAAATCAAATTTCAATCTAAATAATAATTGTTATTATAAGGGAGTGCCTACTGGAATGAGTAGCCCAGGTAAAATTATATGTTCTGAAACTAATAATTTGTTATTCATTTAATTAAAAGTTATTTTATTGTAAATAAATAATTCAAATCAATGAATAAAACAATATTTTACTCAATTTTGTTACAGAATTTGAATATTTGTTACAAAAAAAAGTAATTAATTCACAAATATTTTAAAAAGTTTAAAGAATTTACATTAAAATCAAAGAATAAATAGAAGAAAATCTGATGAAAAGGAATAATTCAGTTAAGTTCGAGGTCAGGTGGGTTCTGAGTTTTGGGTTTGGTAATCCTTTTCAGAATTAAAACCACAATCAGAACAGTGGCGGCACAGATGAAGGCCTCCACATACTTCGGTGGTAACAAATGGGTGTTCCCGACTGATCCCTCTCTCACGACAAGACCGACAATTGCTTCAGTCATTCGAAGACTTGTTGACGAAGACATTTCAGTCCTTTGTTTTTCATAATCAGAGCAATTGATCAGTACTTCTGGTTCTGATTCACACTAATAGACAATTGAAATATGAATTTGGAACAGAATTAGTGAAGACTTACCTCTTTGTTGAAGTCAACAAAATTGATCAAACAATGGGTTATGGTTTTGTTGTCTTTGAATAGAAACAAATACCGAAAGCCAGAGAAATGCAATTCACTCAGAATAGCAATCACTTGTCGGCCGTGCCTTAAATTCTTAAGAATCGTTTGGTCCGCTCCATAGCTGATGTTTCTTCGATCCATTTGTGTCTTCAAGTCTTGGATCACCTCCTTGTCCACATTCTCCGCATTTTCGGTCAGATAATCGAAACGAAAGCAATGGTATGTCATCTCGAAGACAATAGAAGTTCCATTCTTTACCGGGTTTTGCTTAAGAAAACAAATGGTTTCATAAGAAGCGACTAAACTGACCGATGGACTGAAGTCTGGTTCGAATCCGATTTCAGTTCTGATGACATCATTGTCACCATTTGGGTCCAATTGACCGCTTGTTTTGTCGAACTCAATGGACACCCAATCGATAGTATTGTTGACTTTCTGAAAGTGACTTTCAGGTCAGAGACAATTCAAAGAATCAAATATCTTACATATAAACGGCCGGACATCAGATGACCTATTCCTACGCCTTCGCCAAAGTTTGTAAGAAATGTTGTCCTAAACTGTTTGCCCAACCAATCACTTGTTCTGCTCAGTGATGATTTGAGTCGAACCGTATCCCCACTCCATTCAATCTTCCAATAATTGGTGCCAATGAAGAGGAAGTGGTGACTCCAAAGGTCTGTGTCATAGCTATAATCGATGGCAAAGTTGTTGTCAGCGAAAGACTGACAAAATTCCTGCTTTTGAGTGACTACTACTCCACTAAAAGTCACTAAAATACAAATAATCAGAGAGTCTTTGAACTCCATTTGACTGAACCGAACAAGTCTTTAAGATTACACAAAGAATTGGTAAGAAATGGACAGAAGATTGCAATAAAATGATAGACAAATCACTAATGAAATGGAATCTCAATTGAAATAGAAATCGAAAACTAACTTTGAATTAATCGAATAAATTAGAAATGATTCTAATATTTACAACAATAGAGATGACCTCGCGCTTAAGCATGCTAACAATTTCAATAATGCTGCGCTAATTTGTCAGACAATTCAGTGGTCCCTATAGTCGGGTATTATTGGTTTCATTCCAATACTTCACTTTAGCCATCACTGCTTTTTATCAAGCACCTATTCTTCATCCTGCACATGATAATTGTTTGAGCAGGATGAGGTTAAAAAAACCGAATCAGTAATTCAATAATTATTTTATTTAAAATACAAAATGATTTAATAATCTGTTTTTTGTCAGTTTTATGAAAATTCACCCGAAATTTTGAATCCAATGGTCTTTTACAGTAAAATTCAAGTCAATTATCGATTTATAGATTTCTTATGCAATTATTTAACAGAAAAATCAATGAATAAATTTAATTTTGAAAACAATTCGACAGTTTTTTCAGACAATTAGTGGGAAAAATAGAGTAAAAATGTAAATACATTCTCAAAAAAGTTGTGACAAAAAAAAACACTTTAAAAATGACAAAAAATTTACCGAAAAAAAATGCAAAATAACAGAGAAAACAATCAATGAATTTGATTCGTAATGAAACACATTTTGAAATAATTGACGAAAAAATAAACTGAAATTTCAATTATAATCTCGAAATAAAAATTTTAAAAAAAAGAATTTGAGATAAAAGTCCGAAAAAAATAAATCCAAAAACGAAATGCGAAATAAAAGTCTAATTTTGAATATAATTACGATTTTTATCAAAAATAGGAAACAATTTATTTTGAAAAGTTTGGGTAAAAATATAACTCAGAATTGAATGGAAGGAATAGAAAGGCTTTCAGTTTAGGAAAAGAGAGAGGAAAACAGCAAAACATAACAAAATCATTAAAATTAATGTCTATTTCCAACAAAATTTGTAAATAAAAAATAAAATTCAGAATTTAGACAAAAAGGTGTAAATAAACTTAAAATTCCAAGAATTAGTCGGAAAAGAGGGCAAACTATACAAGAAAACAGTCCCGAAAGAAATGAAATAACAGAATAAAAAATAGAGACAACTTTGAAAACAATTGATTTAAACCATAAAATAGCAATAATTCTTCGATTCTTATAATTTGTTTGCGATTTTAGTTAAAATTCCTATCGATTCCTATCAAAAACGTTACTTGACTTTAGGCGACGCCTTATTTGGCCGATGGACGAGACCTTTCTTAGTGTTCTGATCCACTTCTGGCAGTTCGTTCACGTCTTCTTTGGGCTCCTTCTTGGGCTTCTTTCGGACGCCGGCGCCCTTTTTCTTGAGGGCTGCCGCTTCAGCCGCCTTCTCGCGCATCCGTCTTAAGTGGAACTTGATGAAGTTCCACATCATCCAGGACTGCAGAAGAAAGATGGCCGCCAGACAGTTAATTCTAGCACAGAAAACAACAATTCATTAGATATTCTGTCATTTTTAGCCACATTTCATGAAAACTAAGACTTTTTCAGTGAGTTTAACGATAAAAACTACTGAACTTATAATTCAATAGCATTTTAGACAACAATATCTTCGTTAAAATCAATAACTTTCTGCACAGAATGTAATTTTAAGACAAAGTGCGTAAAGCCTGCCCTCAATTGGAGGGAAGCCATTTGAAAAATTTTGGCGAAAGGCCCAAAAAAATTGAATACCGAATGACTTGTGTATTGAAATTTCCTTCGGCGGCATTCAATTGCGTCGATTGATTGGTGGCTAATCCGTACCAAAAGGTTAATACTGAGAGCGTGATTGAGCCCAGACGTACCAAAACGAACAGTACGTTCCACAGCTTGAAACTGAGCAAGCAAAACAGAAGTTAGACCGATTGAGGCAATGCTGACATTCATACCTGTATTTAACGATTTGCAGTTTGTCGGCGAAATACAGAAGTCGTGACAAATGGAAGAGCGCTTCCACTGAGTAATGAAGTACTGAAAGGCAGACCGCAATCCGTGTAAAACTGTCGGACAGAATAATCAAAAGGTTGGCTTAAATTCAAGTCTTAAATAAGAGTTGAAATTAATTCTTCGATTCGACATATATTTAGAAAAAGGGATTTCAATAAAAATTAATCTCAAGTTTTACGATAACTAAAGACATAATCAGTTGAATAAAGAGCTCAACCGATGGCTGTCTTATCGCAAACCTAATCAATAAAATACTGAAACAAGTCCTCAAATGATAATAAAAATTCCTCAAAAGAAAACTGGAATCGAAATTAAGGGGAAGCCATAAAAATGGTGATTACTTGAGAGCATAGGCAGCGGTAAAGAATATGAGATAAAGGGTGGCATAAGTGATCCGGGCGGCCATCTCGTCCTTCTTGACCTTTTGGAAGTAGAGCTCAGGAAAGGCGTGCAACCAATAACTGATTTGTATTATGAAATAGAATTTAAACAAATAAGTCATCTCATTGTGTGGATAGTCGGCCCATAGTTTAGTGATCGAGGTCAGGTAGCCGTCCCGGCGTATTATCTCGCCCGCCCAGGCCAGCGACACCAGGAAAAATATAAACAACTGTCCACTCTCGTTGAACTTCGAGTGCTTGATCTTGGACAAGTGGAGCTTACGGTTGATTTTCTGATCAACAAGAACAGTTTCCCCATTAATTCAGTGATTCAATTAAAATCCAAAATAAAACTTTTGATTCAATTCTAAACATTGTTTTTCTGCTTTCATTTGATTACTTAAAAACTGGTATTCAATGCCTGAAACCAATTAATTGACTCAAATGTTAATCACTTTTTAAAAACACTTGTTTTGCAAAACATTTTGCGAAAGAAAATCTGAGAAAAACTTAAGGAAATATTCGGCAGAAAAAAACTCAATCGATTTAATCGATTGATTTCAAGTCAGATAAAAATCCTTTCCTTCCTTTCCTTCCATTTGTTTGTTTCAATTGAATCAAAAGTCTAAGGAATACGTGGAACAGTCTGTCCATATGGAGAGGACAGGTATGTCTTTTTTTAGACTTACGTCGAGCAGATACTCCTGGACGACAGCATGCATTACAATCGAGATTAAGAAATAGAAGAAAACAATACAAAAATCTTTGACACCATATGTGTAGTGAACCACTTCTGATGTAAATACTGTTTTGGAAGACAATTTTGTTTTAATGCAAATCCAATTTAAGGTTCAACAAAATTAAGGTCCAAAACCAGGCTTCACATTCAGGCAAACGTTTAGAAAGTAGGCCTTTCGTTTTGGACCTTAACATTGCCGAACGCTGAGCGGACGGATCCGCGGAGATGGTCAGATGGCTTACTATCAGTGATGTTGTGCTGAATGGCGACAAACATAGTGGCGATGGGAGACGTGGCCTGAAATAGGAGACAGAGGACAAACACCATCGCAATACAGGAGACAATGTCCGCGTGATTGGCGATCACGAACTCGTGTGACAGTATTGGCGGCGACTTTGTCGCTCCCGTTCGTCTCTTGATGCCCATTGTGAACCTGGTCGTCTTTATTTATATAAAATACTGCTGTAGAAACTTATATCTGCTAGCTTATAAAAACTGATCAAGCAAAAAATAAAATCTTTCAACTAAACTATTTAATATATTAATTTGACTGGAGATAGATTTTTGAGTTTGATTTTTATTTTAGTCCAAAACTATTGACGTGTATTTCAATTTTGTGTATCGTCTCTGAATCTGGTCTTTTAAGCCTCGCCCCACAGAGCCATCTACTGTTTCAATTCAGGCAACTTGCGCTTTTATTTGAAGCTTATTCTATTTTTGTCCCCTGGGTTAATCTCAGCTATTTTTAGCTAGTATTAAATCTTTTTTCGGATAGATAACCATTTAATTTTATGCAGGCAATCCTGCTGAACAGAATTCTTTATTTAGAACAAGATTATTTATTCGACATTTAGGTTAATCAAATAAATTATCCAGATAGGAGCGGTAAACTTAAAAAGTTCAGTTACCTGATCGAGTTTGTTGCTGGTTAAACATTTCAAATTTCATAATATACCAAGATTATTGAACATTTTACTTGGTACTTGATAAATTTTCAAATAAATGACAAAGACCAATATTTTTAAATAATTTTATTCAATATACTTTGTAATATACTTTAGGAAAATTGTTACTTTCTTTCAAACAGTAAAAATTAATCAAATCTATCTTGATCAAAAATATAAACTTTAATTATTGAATTTATTTGTATCAGCTTTTAAATAGTTTTTAAAATAGTTATTACTGTTTGAATGTTTCGATACTTTGACCACTGATTCTGTGACCTTTGGCCTTTGGACTCTTGGCTCTTTGGGCCTCGACTCTTTGACCTTGGCCACTTTGGCCACTTTGGGCTCTTTGTCCTTACTGGTTTTCAGGCGGATTTTCAGTTTATCATCCTTTTTGTCAGGCTTTTCGTCGGGTGCCTCGTGGAAAGTAGTTCTATTGCTGGCCAGACCCATGTAATTGCCAACACCGGGCACTTCATAGATTTCAATGGTGGTGAACAGTGGGTCGACTGCTTTAGGCCAGACGTCCGGCTCATACATAATCTCTTCATTGAAACGCTGTTTTGCAATAAATTTCTGTTGATTTGATTCCAATCCTTCAAAAGAAAAGACAGAAATTTAGCAAAAAAGTCATTTTTTGGGGCAAAATCATGAACAGACTCAGTCTCATTTCAGCGCTTTCCACCATGGCATCTTTATTTTTGTCAGGTATTGTTACTCTTTTAGGATGTTCCTGAATATTCTTTTGGATTTTAGCTGGATGTTCAACTTTTGGAGTCAAGTCCTGTACTTTTGGCGTTTCAATGGTTTGATTGTCTGACACTCTACTGGTGATCAGATGGCTTGAGCCGGACGTCTCCTGATTGTCATCCGATGGCTGTCTATCAAAGTTTCCGTTCATGTCCGGAGTCATATCGGAAGTCATCATATCGTTTGCATCAGACTTCTGGCCAATCAGTTTGGCGCTATGGATGTCGTGAATTAGCCATGAAATCGGTCTTTAAAACCAAATTTAATTAGACTATCAATCAATTTATGAAGCTATCTTGGTGATTAAATCTACAAACAACCTCGTTAAAAGTTTATCTAAATTATAATCTTTCTCTGAGCTGTAATTAAAAATCTGTTCAAGTTTAAATTTATTGGTAAATCTAAGAATAATCTAATTAAATAAGCATTTCAAAGCAGTTTCGTGATAAAATCTGAACTAATCATAATCATTTATTAATATTCCGCCCCACCCGGCCATCAATCTGAGTTATGGGCGAAACTATTTATTATTTACAGTATAAACAGAATCTCAAACTTTTAGACGAAAAAAATATGAATATTTTAATCATTTAATTTTGGGCTGGGCATATTTCACAATGTTTTACAATCTTGATAGATAAACTATGTCATTTACTAAGTCATGTATAAAATATCTGAACTGTTACACTAGTTGGCCTGAATGGCACATAATGTTCATAATTTAAGTTTTTATCAATTTTCAATTGAACTGGTTCGATAAGTAGTGTGGCCAGATATAAAAGAAGATCAAGGAGATAAATGTATTAGGTTCATCGAACAGCCAAATTCTAAATCAAGTTTAAGCAATACATGTATTTCTCAGAAAAGTTAGTCAATAAGATTAATGTTAATTAGGAATTATAGCTCAGGAGCTCTAAGTCAAAGACAATAGTCATCGAAGTAGATTTACTAATAGCCTATTAATGGGTTATTTAAAAATAGAATAGAAAATATTAAAATTAGATAAAAGCCAGATAGACTAAAGAAGGTCATTTTATTGTGAACTTGGCTAGTTCAGAACTATTCGTAAAATATAAAACTCAACTTCTAGTACACATGGCTTAAAGAATGGACTTACAAAATCAGCATGGTCAACAAAAATAGACATAAAGTCTACATATCGTTTATAGCGTTTATGGTTCAATAAAACAATCAAAGAATGAAAGAAATAATTCAAAATACTTACACAAATACTGGAATTTTGATATTTCCATTCAATTCCATAATACTTTTGCCGAATAAAATACTTTTGCCGTTAATAGAGATTACAAAAATAGTCATATAATAAATGATAACAATATGGCAGAGGTTAGCCCACTTGATCATGGCCATTTTTATGAACAGATGAGTAATAGATAAATAAAATTCTATAAATTAGTTACTGGATAAAATATGTCTTCAAAATTAATTTCACTCCTTTTCTATCACAAAACGAATTTTTAAAATTCATTGAAAAAGTTTTCAAAAAAGATGTTTTTCTCACAAATATTATTAAAACCGATTTTTTCTAATAATCAAAGAACTGATGTCTGGTTTGAAAAAAATACTCTTCTATTAGAAGAACAACACATTCATAGAGACTTCAAACAACATTTCTCTTCTTTATTCTTCTTTGACACTAATTCTGAGCAATTTTTATCTCCTTCCAAAAGAAACGGCGAATACCAGAGACATCTAAATACTGAATAACCTTTTTTCTGTGCCCAACAAATCAGGCATTGATTCGAGTTTTTTTCCTGCGTTTAGAAAGAAAGAAATGTCAGTAAAAATGTATTATTAGTTATTATTATTTGTTATGCATTAATGACCGAAAACATATAACAAAAATGTCATTGTATTTAATCTGCAATTATCAGTAATGTGAGCACAGGTATGAGCACAGGTATGAGCACAGGTACATGCATTGTCTGTCTGTCTAACTAGAAACGGGTAACCCATATATTACTGATGAGCAGTCAATCGGCAAAACAAAATACATTTTTGTCTATAGATTTTCTACACGTTTGCCATAACTAATCATTTCGAGACTATTACATAAATTCTTTTGTTCTTTTAATTATGTCAATTTCATGGTTATATTAGATTTACCTGACAATATTTCCGCTTTTTCCCTACATGCAAGGTTAATTAGACCAGGTGGCGAATCCTTAATTATTACCAAATTCTAAATCTAACAGGATACACTTGAATAATTATTTCATACAATTTTGTTTCTGGATGTTGCAACAAAAATCAGTGGAGAGGGAGAGAGAGAGAGAGAGAGAGAGAGAGAAAGAGAATAATCAATCGTCAGACTCTTGAAATTGACATAAGTATTGATTTTTCGTCACAGATTTGTTCAGAGCATTGAAATCTCGATCATTTGAAATAATATTTCTTTAGTACTATTTCGTTAAATCTATTGTAAACTCGTCTATTTCAATTTAATGTTGAAATTGACTTTATTCCAAATACTCATGAATTCAAGTTTTGGGGAAATGTCATTTAGAAATATGAATCAATAATTCATTTGTTTTTACGCAAAAAAATACTTAAATAAGTCCTCTCTTGAATAAAATTTGCATATTTTTTGCATTAAAGTGCATTAAAATTGAATTTCTGGTCGATTTAGTTTCCATATACGAACTGAATTCGTGAGATGTGTTCGCTCCTATTCTTACAATAATTTTCAAAGTTTTTCTTCAAGGAAAAAGATTACTTTTCATTAGATTTAATTCGAGTCAATAGCTTTTTTCAAGTTTTTCTTATGACTCATGTTTTACATAATACAGAAAGAAAATGTTTTTCAGACAAAAATAGCTTCAGGGTATTAATCTTTAAGATAAACTGACACATAAATTGACTCTAATTTGTCAAACGCACGAAATGCAAGACTAGTCTTCAATGAGACTAATCGATGATATTCTGAAAAATTTCTTAACAAAGTTTCTTTTTAAAAAACTGATAACTATTCAAATTAGGCAGGTGCACGGTACCATTAACTAGATTAGATAACTCACCTAATAAAATTATTCTAATTTATTTATCTAAATATACTCAATTAAATACCAAGCATATTTATTCAGAAAGTGGTAGTTATGAATAAATTAAAATTCTTAGATGAATAATCAATAGACTACCTTGCCTCTCTTCATTATCATTTAAAATTAGAACTAAAGATCAGACAAATTCAAGTCATGTTTTTAGACTATATTTACATTTAAGTGAAAAATATTGAGGAAAATTCCAAAATATTCCAATGCATGACATACTTATTCACAGCTGTCTGACAGAGGCTCCCGGGGCTCGAACTCGAATCTGTAAGCCCTGTCCGATTTGATCATAAATACACAGCCAAACAGTACACTAATGACAAGCGAAAAGACGAACATTCCTATCACCCACTGGTCCAGTAGTGAGCCGTCCTTTGATTTGATCACTGTTTTAGTCATCCATAGGGCACAGGTTATAATCCAAGTCAATGGTATCACAAACAGGCTAATTTTGAATAGGAGCTCGCTCCAGCTGGTGATCTGGAAAGTCTCATCCACACTGATGTTGACCGGCGCCGACGGATGATTCATATTGTAGCTGATCTCCAAATTGCGGGCCGTTTCCATCGGGTCCTCATCGAAGATAACACAGAACTCTTCCATTAGGGCTTAGATGGTAGGCCTTTAATGACGAGTCTTTTAAGTCAATTATTGAGCGATAATAACATCACTAATAGAGTGGTTTCAAAGCTATCACTTAATGTGCGAACTGTTTAGCACTGAAAACAAGTGGAAACACATATTCTTAGCATACATTTGATTCATAGCTTTTTATCGATTTGTTTAGCGCTTTAACTATTCATCACTGGTTTCGTATCATATGTTTGGCCAATGCTTTCAGAGACGAGCAAAATGTTGTTCGAAGCAAAACATTACAATTTGTTGGCGACTTCTTGTGATGTCTTTTCTCAAATTGATTATCGATCGCAACAGCACTCCGACCAAACAGTGCGTGCGTTCTCTCTCTCCCCTCTCTATTTCTCTCTCTGTTTATCTCGATCTGAGCACCGGCTCCCAGATTACAGCAGCCAAAACTCTCTATTGGATCATGGGCAATGATGTTTTACTATTGATGACTTCCGGGAAAATATCCCTTAGTAATTTTGACAAAATACCCCTTCCCTGAAAAAATATTGATTGGCCATCTCTGCATTTATCAGCTTCCCACTTTCCCCTCCCTCCATCCCAATCAAACCATGATAATTAATTGATTGATTAATTAATTAATTGAACTCGATTTTAAAAAAGAATATATAAACCATTTGATTGCATCTTATTTTTATTTGAAACAAAGTTCATGATCCCAGATCATGCAAAAATCTGTTATGAAAACTAGAAATTTATCTTGAACATTTAACGTCGCACTCTAATGTTGTCTAGTTCATTTAAAAATCTAATAAAACCAGTATTACCTTTATCTAATAGCTATGGGTTTCAATAGTTTTGTGTTTATCTTAATCTTGGTTAAAGTTGGGGCAAATAAAGAGCCACAGCTGTCACCAAGAGAGGACTCAATGGAGGGTCAGTCAGGAAAGGATATGATGAAAACGTTGGGCAAAAATGTGAACATCTCGATTCCTGGAAATAACAAGGGTCCTATTGTTGGCCCGATGTGGCCAAATCCGTACGTAAGCACGAGTACAGCTCCAACACCCAGCCCTTTGAACTTAGAAGAACCTAGAATGGATGGACATGAACTTTTAAGAACTGCATATAAGGGCTGTATTAGTCTGTTTGAGGCCATTGTCATCATGTTTACTGCATTGTTCCAAGATGGAGGTCTCCTGGCGCCCAATGGTTTGTTGGCATTGCTATTATACCCGGTGGGGCCAGGTGGACTTCTCTCACAATTACTATATTGGGTATTCAGGAAGGACGGCCTTTTAGGACCGAACGGCTTATTCAATGTACTGATCGGAGGACTTGTCGATTGTCTACGAAAACTAGAATTCGAGGGCATTTTGGGAATTGGCTTTTCTGGCTTCAAATAATTATTAGTTCTATTATCAGCCAATATTTTATTAATTATGTGCTTACTCATCCAATTTGTAAACATATGCATGAACTTTTTCTCTTACCTGGTGAGTCTGCATGAATTAGGTTCATAATTTGTCTCGCTGATACTTGTACTTTTAAATTAAATTTTAATTTATATAGTTCTAATTGTGTTACATAATTTTAAATCATGGTAATTATTAAAGCCATTATGAAAGTAAGGTGAGTTTAGTATGAGCTTATTTTATAAGTTACTGTTTCAAACAGGACTAAACTACCAGATCTCAAACCGAACTAAAGTTAAGGGGTTTTCAGGCAAAATTTCAGTCAAAATTAACTTGTCAAAAATATTCAGACAATATTCCTTGGTTGTCTTTGATCGAAATGCTACGATAAAGTCTATGAACCCAGATTTGTGGCAGGGTTCAATTGCCTGTACTCAGATCATTGCCAGAAAACATTCCAAACAAACTAAAGATTATTATATTTATTTTGTTGCAAATAATTAGAGATAAGGTTTTGCATTTAGAACACGATATGCTCAAGAGTTAAACAGGTCCTAGGTCGTGGGTTGAACATTTTTTTCAGAGTTTATTCCTATCCAGAGTAAGTTCTCAGGGAATATAGGGCTCAAAATTCTTGGTCATCCATTATTGTCGACCAAAAGGGTACAGATGTTCATTGCAATTAAAGTGTAAATTAAATTTTAGTCAAGTTATCTATCAAATGAATATTGGAATAAAGGAAATGAATGATTCAATGACAACATTCTTTAAAGGCATATGCAAGCTCCTTTTGTTAAATAGGTATTCAATATCAAACAGATACATAGACAGAAATGTTTCAAAACAATTATTTTGACAATGAATTTAAATGAACATGAACAAGTTGTCCAACATGAAGAAAACTAATTTAAAGATAACGAAATTCGACATTTAACTGAAGTGATCCTGATCTGAAACATTGAAAGGGGTGTCCAAAACAGTGGTAACGGTATTTATGAACACAAAGAGGAAAGTGATTGAAGGCATGCGTTGAATGGCTTTCATTATTGACTTTTTGATTGCCTTTTATTAAAATTGAAGAAAAGACTCGCCTTTTAATCAAATACTAAATTAAGATTTGTGGCCATTCGGGACCAGACATTAAAAGATGTCGCACACGATAGTGCTGGTGCAACAGGGCAAGCCTGACACCAGGACCTACTGCGACTACGAGTCAGTCAATGACGCCATGGAAGGCATGTATCGATCGGTCAGACAATTGGGTCATTCATTGGACAATCGATCCATCAGTCGGTCCGACAGTTATCTAAATGTAATCCACTGTTTGTTTAGGCATTTGTCACATCTATGAACAGCATCTGAAGCGAACCAATCCGGACATGCCTTCAATCACGTACGACATCTCACAACTGTTCGACTTCATCGACGGTCTCACTGATCTGAGCTGTTTAGTGTATGTTGTCCTTGCTCATTACTACAGGGACTGACCAGACCCGGTGCAATACATTCTAGACATTCCTAACAAGCCATTGCCTTTAGCCAAGGATCAATAGCTCAGTTTGTTAGCGCGTATGGGTGTAGACAGGGTAGGGGAGAGGGGTGTGGGTTCGTATCCACTGACTTCCATAGCCTAATGTGAACCTCATATTCAAAATGATGATACTTTTCGGTCATAAACCGATGTCTTCGGTCTAAGACTTTGGAGTCCGAAAGGGCTGAACCCACCGAATGTCGGCCGAAGACTGGGACGACATGACTGAACGTCTGATTGACAACTCAAACTTCCTGCCAAAAACTTGCCCTTTAAATCTGGTCATCCCTGACATACCTATCGCTTAAGACATTTTAAATTAATTTTGGTTCTGTGCGGACAGTTATCAGCGCAACACCAATACGTACGCGCCGTACGCCAAGGAATGGATCAAAGAGAAGATCTACATTTTGTTAAGACGAGTGGCAAATAAGGCCTAAAAGGCCGGCAAATAATCACTTAAATTACATTAAGTTTTAGTATTTAGTCATTAAATATGTGTTTTTCAGCTTAAATCCCATTTCAATACATTTCTGCAATTTTTAACCTTTCAATCATTTTGTACCTAATTTTGAAGTAATTTATCCTAAATTTTAAGCTTTCATTCACTGAAAACCTATTGTAAGACAAATAATTTCATTTAAATTGATTTTTACCAATAAATCGACGAAAAAAAATTCATTTTAATGTCACATAAAAATGAGAATAAAGTCAATTATCTCTTTAAACAGTTATTTATTTATTCAAAATTGTATCTCAAGTCGAATAAGTCGTGAATTGACGGCAAATATGACGAAAAAATGGCAAAATATGTGAAGAAAAATATCTTAAGTTATGATTTGAAAAGAATAAGAAAAATATATCGAAACAAATGAACAAAAAAAAGGTCGAGAACAGGGACTCAGAGCCGGCGTTTGGAAGGCCCGCGAACACCGCCGCCACCACCTCCTCCGCCCCCTCCACCACCACCGCCTCCTCCTCCACCGCCGCCGCGACCTCCACGGCCACGTCCGCGACCTCTGCCTCGAGCGCCGGCACCGCCTCTGGAGGCCATTGCCTCGCGTTTTTTGGCCTTAGCCTTAGGGGTGTCGTCGACGAGAAGGGTCTCTAATGGGAGGGCATCCGGAAGTATAAAATATCGGATATTATTGCCCCGAATCGACAGGGAGTCCAACGTCTGAGAAGTTCCCGTTTTGTTCAACAGTTTAACTGACTTTAAGTGTGTATTCATAGCGACGTCGACGCCGGCTATCGTTCCGCTCACCTATACATCAAATACAGGCTGTTATTCATCTCATTTGAAAAGATAACTGAAATACTAACGACTGTTCCGTTCTTGAGCTCAACGGTTACCGTTTCGTGACTTAATTTCATCAAAAATCTATAAAATCAAAGAGAGATCCTTTTTAAAAAGTGCTAAAAACCACTTTAATGAATAAAGTTTAGCAAAAACAAGGCTTAGGTTAGTTTAAAGGCTGTCAATGAGATTATGTTGGCCTTTAAACCTTAATTTAACAAATCCCTAATTCAATAAAACACTGAATCAAATAAACTTAGCCCTGGATCACTCCTTCAAAACTTACCGGACTAATTTCATTTTCAAGTATTCCTTGGTGCTTTTGCCCAAAATTAATTCAGTTCAAACTTATTTATAAACAAACAAGACTTTAATTTGGATCAAAGTTTGATTTTTATTTACAAATCCGATCGTTTGTATTGTGTTTGTCTGACCGGTGTGTCAATTAGTGCCTTAAGCGCATGCGCACACCTTCACAATATACCAGCTATTTTTGTATTTAATTTCACAATTGCCCTGGTGCTTTAGCATAAATATTCTCAATTTTCAGCTAAATACCAAGATGAGTTTCAACTGAATAGCTTTACACTGATCAGATTTTATTTTCAGAGTCTAACAACCAAGTTATCAAACAATTTGAATGTCTTTGTTTATGTACTTTTTGGATAACACTTTTTACTCTGAATTAGTGTACAAAATAGACTAAAGATTTATAGAAAATACATTGGAATTGATATTGATTTTGTCTACAGATGTCATTTCTATCAACATTTGAATTTTGCGGGAAATCAACGACAGTTTTGTTTATCATATCTTTGGATCAGTTGACAAGTGTTTTATCGCTCACCACAAGATTCTTATGTAAAGATGTCAAACAAGCTGAGCGAAGATGAGATCTCAAGCTTTCTCAAGACTATGCTGTCATTGACCCTCAATCGGGAACAGCTAATGAATCCGAACAAAGAGCTGGTGGTCAACATTTACGCCCGATTTATGACCGAATTCGGTATCGAAAACGTGGCCCAACCGGACATTATAGCCACGTCGGGAATGGACAACATCGAAGTGTACGAGACCAATATAATCCTGGCCAATCTGACCAAATCAGTGGCCAGTATCGTACAGAACGCCGGCGTCCCAGACATGTCGTTCAGCGATTTGGTTCAGCCCAAGAAGAACCGAACCCTTCGAATTATTTCGGCCCTTTGTATGCTTCACTACAAGTTGACCGAAATCGAGTCCCGATTCACCCATAAGGAGGACAAGTGTCGCGACCTTCCCGTCAAACGGAAAGGCGTCGAACAGCGAATCCTAGATATGAAGAAATATATCGAAGAGAAGGCAATGTTTTTGTCCAGCAATAAGAATAAGAACCAGAACTTGGGTCAGGAGCTCAAGGACTTGGCTGAGAGCTACGAGGCCAAGAAGAAGGCCGCCGCACAGTTGGCCGACGAGTCCCGACAACTCAAGACTTATATTCTGAGCCAAAGGGTTAGACATTTAGCAAATTTTATGCAAATGTTTGGTTAACTTTTTCCGATGAATTACAGGAGAAGATCAGTGAAGAGGACATCGAATTGAGTAAATTGAAGGAAGACATCCACGAATTGGAGCAGAAGATCGTCAAAAGTCCGGACCGAATACAGGCGGACACTAAAGAAAAAGAAGTGGAATTGGAGACCAAACGCAACGAGAAGAAGAAGTTAGAGAAGCAGTACATGGAATTGGTCCGATCGGTCGACTTCTTGAAGGAGGCCTCCAAGTCGCTGATGCCGTCGTTGGAGACCTTCATCGATGCCTTCAAAGACATTGAAAACATGAAGAGTCAGTGCGAGAGTCTCTGCCAAACGAAACTGTCGGTCACCAAGAAAGAGGAACAGCTTAAGACCTTCAGGGTTCAGCTCAAAGAACAAGAAAAGACTGTTCAGACGCTGAAGACACAGGTCGTCAACAATGAGAAGCAGTTCCATAAAAAGATGCAAACTATGCGACAGATCTGCGACGGAATGAAAGTCAGTTTGAAACAGGAGACTGAGAGCAAGACTAAAGAGGAACGGAATAAAATCAAAGAGACTCTCCGATTGCAGAAGAAGATGACTGAATTGGAAGATCAGGAAAAGAAGTTCAAAGACTTGTTTATCAGTGTTTCTGAGATTCATTCCCAAAAGATCAGTGAAGTCCAGACTCTGATTGGGTCCCATTTGGGTAAAATTCGTGTTCTGAGCGAAAAGCAAAACATGAAAACATTTTATAAGAATTAGTCGTAAATCGGATTTAATGTAACTTTTAATCAATAATTAATTGCCTTTTATTTGTCATATATTTCTATTTTTAATCGAATTTTTTGCATAAGTTTTAAGATTTCTTTTTCTTCATATGATTGGAAACATTTGAGAAATATTTTTAAATAACTTTTTATATAATTTTAATGGAATAATAAAATTAATATTTCACTCAGACATCAGAAATGACTGTCTTTTGGCAAATATTGCGGAACTGTCTATCATTTCGCCAATGATTAAGTGATTCTTCGATCGATTGAATGAAAATTCAAAATATTTTCCTCAAAATTGCTGTCAATTAAGGGAAAAGTTATACTTTCTCTGACCTAATGGCAGAAAAATTCTGCACTAAATATGCCAACAAATGACTCAACACTTAAATTGCAGGTATATATTGGCGAATTTAGTGTTAAGTTTTCATCAGTTCACTTGAATCAGTTCTCTTAAGAAGAAGAAGAGTTTCAAAAGTGTTGAAAAATGTTATTCAAAATTCGTTTGAGTATTGTTTGCATTTTAATTGTGTTTTGTGTCGTTTTGATTGACGCCAAGAATTACATGAATTCTCGCAAAACGACTCCAAAGCCAATGATGACTATGAAGCCGACCACCAAACCTACTCAGAAGCCCAAACCAACCAGGCCCTCTAAGCCCTCTAAGCCTTCTTATCCTTCAGGAGGTGGTGGTGGATACACAAGTGGAGGGGGAGGAGGAGGAGGAGGAGGAGGAGGAGGAGGAAGCAGCGGTGGATATACCAGTGGTGGCGGTGGAGGAGGAGGAGGAGGAGGGGGAGGAGGAGGAGGAAGCAGTGGCGGAGGATATGGGGGTGGAAACAATGGTGGATATGGAGGAGGAAGCAGTGGTGGAGGATATGGGGGTGGAAACAATGGTGGATATGGAGGTGGAAGCAGTGGTGGAGGCAGTGGTGGAGGCAGTGGTGGAGGCAGTGGAGGAAGCAGTGGAGGAAGTAGTGGAGGAAGTAGTGGTGGTTCTTCGGCCCCAAATCCTTACAAATTTGAATACTCGGCAAATGTGGGCTCACCCGACCCAACAGGAATGATTGCACAGTCAGAATCGGGTGATGGTAATGGCGTTGTCACTGGAATGGTATGAGACTTGAAGGCTGGCATAAAATGAAACGTTTCTCTAAAATTCAATTCAATTTTTCAGTATTCCCTAAGAGATCCCGACGGTAGAGAGCGGACAGTTATATATAAGGCGGACAGCACTGGCTTTCACGCAACCGTTGAAACAAATGAATTGCCGTAAGTTTTAGCTCTTTGTCTGCTATTCTTTAATGTCTAATGTATTGAACCACTTCCTCTCCTTTTAGCCCTGATGTTCCCAACCCTGCAGATGTGACATTCATAGGCTCTGGCCCGGCACCCAGCATGGGCTCCTCTGGTTCTACCAGTGCTCCTTCAGGTTCAGGTTCAGGTTCAGGTTCAGGTTCTCAAATGGGTGGTGGTTATTATTACACGACTGAAGGCTCAGCCGAGACAACAGTAACAGAAGGCGGTTATTATTAAAATTAGCCAGTTCCTCTATTTTTAGACTATTTTTCTATAAAATCCTTTTTCTAATCCTTAAAACTATTTTTGAAATCATCGCTCGTATTGACTAAAAATAACTTTTCTGTATATAATTTTTTGGGATAAAAGGTTTTCTCTTATTTTTTATACAAAAAGCATTAACTGATTTTCATTGCATTCAATGTTAAAAAATAGACTATTATTATGTTCTGATTTATGGCGAAAAATCAATTTTTTTGCCGACAATACTATTGTGGATCGAAAATAAAAATTTATTATTCTTTTGTGTGAATAAAGAGAATAATAACTGAAGAAAATGTATTGATTCTGATCTGAATTGAAAGTTATTTATGTCTTATATAACGACAAATAAATGTCGAAAGAATATCGGATTCTTCTTCTTATCAGAAAGTAATCGTCGATATCTATGGTCTGATCGCATGATTGGTATCATAGGAAACAGTTTGTTCTCTAAACCGAATCCATTATTCCATTACCACATCTTTTATGAAACAGTAATTCAAAAGGAATGAGGAAAAGAAGTAACAAAATTCTGTTCAAAACTTTTTTCGTACTCAGGGTTTGCAGAAAGACTTTAATTACAATCATTTTCATTGATTTCTGTTTTTATATCTTTTAGTTCCTACAATTTATCTTGATAATATCCAGTTAATTGCACTTTTTAGAAGAGTTTCCTAGTAGCAAGTAGAAAAAGTTTGCAAATTTTTTAACTTGATATTTCTAAAAATGTTATTCTATCAATTTTAAACGAAGATCTTTTCCTAAGATGCTTTAGCCAACCCTGACTAAAATCGGCTCAGACTCTCAAAGAAATGTCAGTCAAGTCTATCCTCTTGTTTACAGTGAATAAGCATTCATCAGACGATCAATTTTTAAGAGTAAAACAGAAGAAGGAAGGGATAGAGCGGAAAGAAATTCGACAACATGTGAAGCATCGGTCGCTATAGAGACCAGAATAGGATCAATCGATAGCTAGACATCCATTCATATTCTGTTTTATTCTGTGCTATTCTGTGGTAGACTTAGTCAAACAAAATGATGTCTGAATCGAGAGGTTGTCCACAATTAAAAGGCTATGACTTGTGTTTTCATTTCTATCAATTGATTATTGGTTTAAATGATATTCAAACAAAACTATTAAAATATTAATATATTGACAGTTAATGGAATCCGTCATAAAAGTGGTAATTATTTTACTGTATTTTCTCCATTTGAAAGTGGAAACAGAATAATCTGAATAATCCCTTGAGTATAGTTTTGAGTTCACCCTTTTTTTATGGCAAATATTTTATTAATCAATTCAATCGATTATTAAAGAGTTCGATGAACTCAGCCTTTAATTGAGGATTATTTTTCAAAATTTTCTCTAAAATATGAATTTGATTGACATTTTTACAAATATCATAAACAACCATGATGAAACCCCTTGATTTTATAGTGAGTTTGAAAAATATTTCTATAAAGCATCTTTATAATAGCTATCTAGATATTTATGAATCTAGATTAGTACAGTGTTGTCGAACTTCTCAAGTACACAATTTTATACTTTTCATTGAATCTCGGTAATAGTTCATCTAAACAATCATACAATAATTTGACCCAGCAAAAAAGTTCTAACTGTGAAATCAAAGGAATTTTCAATAGTTTCACTAATACTTATTATTGACTTCTTAAATTTGTTGGCCAGAATGACTCGGATAATGCACCAGGTTGTTGGCGCAGAGAAGACCCCCGCCGTATTGAAGAGGAACACAATCGACAACATCCGAACAGTCCGATTCGGGTGGAATTGGTGGACACACTGGCCAGCAATGAGACGATAGACGCCATATTCAACAACGGATTACTGATCATTCCATCGCTATTCCTCATAAGCGCAACCCTTTGGTGTGTCTCAAGATTTTTGCTGAATTCAGCCATCAGTGAATATTTGGATTCCTGTGCACTTTGGTTGGCGTCGATCGCAGTCATTGCGTTCTTAGTCTTTGGTCTGATATTTCTTATGAGAATGCATTACGGATATAAATTAGAATACCATTCGGTTCAGGACTTCAATAATCTTGCAAACAACCGAAATATCAATTTCTCAGACGTTTAGCTACCCATCACTGACGCAAACAATTGCTGGCTTCTTCAGGTTCAGCTTATCAATCGGTTGGTGGCTATCATTACACGAATGAAGGCTCAGCCGAGACAACAGTTACAGAAGATGGTTATTATTAAAATTAGCCAGAACCTCTATATTTAGACTATTTTTATATAAAATTCTTTTTCTAATCCTTAAATATATTTTTGAAATCATCGCTCGTATTGACTAAAAATAACTTTTCTGTATATATTTTTTTGGGGATAAAAGGTTTTCCCTTCTTTTTTATACAAAAAAAATCATTAAATGATTTTTATTGCTTTCAATGTTAAAAAAATTAATTATGTTCTGATTTATAGCCAAAAAAATTTATTGTGTATCGAAAATAAAAATTCATTATTCTTTTGTGTGAACAATAACTGAAGAAAATGTATTGATTCTGATCTGAATTGAAAGTTATTTATGTCTTATATAATGACAAATAAATGTCGAAAGAATATCGGATTTCTCTTCTTATCAGAAAGTAGTCGTCAATATCTATGGTCTGATCGCATGATTGCTATCATAGGAAACAGTTTGTTCTCTAAACCGAATCCATTATTCCATTACCACATCTTTTATGAAACAGTAATTCAAA
>JAQIWP010000500.1:0-24569 GCA_034695525.1 Euzetes globulus
TGTCGTCGAACATTATGGTGTTCTTAGGCGTGTATTCTTTGAATTTACCCCAAATCACACCCAAAGGCTTAACCTATTATTGAATAGAATGACAATTAGAGTAATCATTGGAACAGATGAGTGACACAGACGTCAACGAATCCGTATTTCTGTGTGTGAACTGATATCATCGCAGAACTGTCCAAATAGAAGGTGATCTTATAGTTGGGATTCCTTTCGACCCCCAGTTCTCTCATCTTTACTTCAATCCATTTCATACCCGTCGCCGCTAAATAAATGGCATTTAAATCAATTGATTGTCTTATTCTTCCTGAGCTAACACTTACACCAAATAACAATATCGTAGTCTTCGTAAGCAATGGTCAAGAATTCGTGTAAATAAGGTCTCATCAGTTGTGCCGCACATTCAGCGGTCGATCTGTGGTCTGGAAAGACATTAAATGATAAAATTTGATTCAAACAATTAATGAAATCAATTACCGAAAAGGGTGTAATCGATGTCCAGAACCAACAGTTTCTTTCCGGGTCGGGGTTCGGACAACATCTTCACCTTATATTCTTTGACCCTTTTCTCAACTTTGATGAGAAACTCTTCTCTGTTCTGAATCGGAATACTTCCCATTTCGACCTCATCTCCGATATCCAAGTCGTTGACCACTTGTGGTATGTCTTCTGGCGAGAGATCCACATTCGCTATGTCTTCTTCTTTGCTTCCAATCATCATTATCTTCATATTAGTTCTGATGTCCACTTTTGAAAGAGAAGTCTCATCTGTGACCGGCTTTCCTAAGGATTTCATAAACAAAGATGAAGACCAATGAATTCAATTGAAAACTATTCTAACCATTAGTCTTGAGTCCCATCAACTTCTGTCGCTCGGGTTTGACGCCAGTCTTCTTATAGATGGCATTCTTAAGACCGAAAACTGTGTCATCGCTGGTCACCGAATCGATTGTATATTCAGTGGAACTCCACTTTATTGTCAGTGATATACCATTTGTGGCCAAGTCTTCACTCATTGTTCAAAGGTTTGGTTAAGTTTTGGTCAAAAAACAAATGACTGGAATCGGGAATCGTTTCAGACAATTGTCACAATTTGTATCAAATGGATGGCTCTTCTATTAATGAAGAAGTGATTCAATAGTAACCACACTTTCAGTGCATAAATGTGTGAAAAAGTGTTATAAAATTGTAAATCAAATATAGATTTAAGAAATAGTTGACTGAATTGACTTCAAATCAATTCCGGCTTTTATTTAATTTTAAAATTGTTTTAAATTTTCAGCTGATTATCAAATAAAAGTAATTAATCAAAAACACTGTTACGGTTGAGAGGGAGGGAATCATTTTGTCGTTGTGGACAAATACATTGAGTGCTGAAATGGGGGCTGTCGTCCCTCAAGCTTCTGTAACGTAGTTTATGTGCAATAGTATTAAGAGTTGAAACAAAAACAATTTGAGTTAAAAATGTTGCCTCACAGAGGGCTCTGTTGTCGGCACTGATGACCAGAATATTCTTCCCATTTGTTTCACTTTGAATAATCATGGGCTTAATTAAAATGATTTAATTTGACAGTAAATAGTACCAGAAACTTATTTTTAATTTACCATTACAACTTTACTAAAGAATTAATAAATAACAATAATCGGAAGCATTTAAATAACAAATAAAAATATAATGAATGATATAATAGACCCGGACATCAGTCCAAACATAATGAAGAATGAAGACAACATTCCGGCAGTAAGTGATTGTTCAGGTTTAACACATTTTGGTGCATTCATTACACTAATGGTTAAGAGATAGCCATTACTTAAGCCTAAGAATCCATTTCCTAATAAATTCATGAAATCGTTGTCCGCTATAACCGACAAACGACACGATTTGGTCCTCAAATTGCAAAACACATGAAATGGTATTAAAAGCAGGCGAATGGCATTTAAAGTCCATTGTTTGGCTGACAAATGTCCTTGTCTATTCTGAACATTCGTCAGCCAACAGCCCACAAAAGAACAGACATTAAACATAAGATGACTTGTTATTGGAATAAACAGTTTGTTTGGTATGAATGTCAGTGAATCACAAACTGGTTGTATATTGACTTGAATTGAGGGGTATATCGTGTGAGAGACCAAACAAACAAAATATATATTCAGGTAATGTTTCCATGTTTTTGACAAAACTGAAAATAATGACCAGTCTTCTAATGGTTCGCCCATAAACTCATCGAATTCTTTGCAAATATTATTCTTGAACTTGTTTTTGAAGTAACGATAAAAGCGCTGAAAGTTTTTAAGAATATTTTAGTAATTTTTTGGGGTAAAAATAGTATTATTCGTAGAGTGACCAGGTTCTAACCAAAGAAACCTGGGCAATTAGTTTAATTAGGTCTAAAAGGAACAGCTAATTCTAGGAGCTCCCGGGCTAGCTTAAAATTTAATCATTTTAACACAGATTAACATGGGTAATCTATATTGCACCTAGGTCATGTCTGGTCACTCTAAATACTCTCTGGATATTCTTACACTCAATGATGAGGTGTAGTAAAAATCAAAACAGATTAAAAGCATAAGAATTGAGGCAACAAAGTAGTAAATGAATGCAAATCTCTGATTTTGGATCATGGTGGTTGACATAATCTGCAAACCAGTCATAAGAGCTCCACCCATATATATACCCAGCATTAAAATTCGTCCGTAATTTTGAGGCAGAAATGCAGTCATTGCGTGAATACAAGTCTGAAAGACACCATTGGAGACACTCAACAGAATAATGGATGTGATGCTTAAGAAGTAATAAATGGGATGTTGGGATGTGTTGGCAATTGTCAGAACCACTAATAAGCTGATAACCAGTGCCTGCAATACAATACTCAAAGTGACCCTTCGGGTAAGACTCCAAACGGCACTGAAATATAAGACAACAAAAATTTGATGATAAAGTTCATGACTTTGATATAAAAGCTAATTAGAAATACTTTGCCTGCAATTTGATATAAATCTAATTTGTGGTAAAAAAGATATGTTTTCTAAATTTGGAAAATCAGATAAAAAGTTGCGAACCGTGTCTTACATACAGTATATGTAAGTGTTAATTAGATTTTACATTAATTAGTTTCTTTCCAACAAATTTCTGATTAATGATTTGTTAAGTTTAAAAAATACCAGTTTTTTTACTATGTTAACCAAGTTTCGGAATATATCATTTACCCAGGAGTGTGCAAGATCCGTGGCCCTAGGGGAATATTTTCAAAATGGCGGACGGAAAACCGGGTTATTTCCGATAATTGAAAGCGTTAATTAGTTTAATTAAGACACAATTATCCAAGTTGAAAGGCAAAATTTCTTAAAATAAAGGACAAATTGGCCTATTTTTGCCACCATTTTTCTTTTTTTCAGGCCCGTTAAGGTATCCCCTAGAGCCAATTTTTATAACTGTGAGATATTTCAGGAAATTGTACACCCCTGAATTATCCCTCTCCTATTCCTGCCCCTACTTTTTTAATAATTTGTTTAATAATGGTTTGCATATTGAGATTCTGTTTAATGTGTTTTTTAATAATTTCAAAAATAAAAGATCCAAGAAGATGTATTAAATGTATTGTCGTTTTATAGCATTGGTTGAATACTTAATTCATTACCTGATTGGTAGCAAAACGTTGAACAGAATAGCTATGAGTGAAGAAGTGGTCCAAACGATTCCATAATAGAATATTAAGTGATTCTTATTTATTAAAACAGATTCACTTTTATTAGCTTTCGTGTCATTATTGTAAATATCACTGAATTTGATGTCACGGAAGAACTGAATTCCATTGAATGGGAACCGAAAAAAAAATGCAAACAAGCCGTCAAAGCAAATAATAATTTTTACAATGATGATGAACAAAATTATCTTGGGAAATCTTTAAGCGTGAGTAACATTCCCAGGAAGTTTTGCTAAGGCAAACAAATTGGACAATTTATCCAATGTTAGGGTCCTGTTAATGTGAGTGTTAACCTGCAAGTTTGTCTACATTTGCACAGTCCTCAGATAAAAAACAATTGAAAGCCTGAAAATTCAGATTAAATCTCTAATTCTGAGTTAAAAGACATTTTATTTAATGACAAGACTTGGATGAGAAGAAAAATTTTGGGAAAAAGCAATTTATGAACAGGACTTTTGCTAAGTTTGGACAATACATACCGTTTCCGCATTGATGAACAGATTTGATGGCAAAAACATTGCCATTCCCTGCAATAGTATGACTAATGATATGAAATTAAATCTGTCGGTCGGTTGTGGCGATACATAAGTCACTGAATGGGGTTCGAAAATCTTAGATGACTTCCAGGCCGGCTTTATTGCGATGGGACGGCTCTCCGAGACGTTCCTATCGTATGGATCAATGCTTTCATCAAAGTTCTCATACAATGCCTTCAATTCCATATTTTCAAGTTATGTGAATCAATAAAATTTTTTACACAAAAAACCGAATATTATTAAAACATTTCACACTTAAAAAGGTTTAAATTTCTGAACGAAAAAAATTTTTTTTAATCCCAAAATTCACAATAAAAAAACGAAAATTAAATTAAAATCAAACTTGAATTTTCCTCAAATTTTACTCCAGAACAAACTGGCAACAAACAAAACAATAGAGAAGTTTTGTCTTATTTCGACAATTTTCATGACATTTAATCCAAAAAATAATCGATAAAACTTATTGAACACAATATTCACGAGTAATTCGATACAGAATTTCACGTATTTTTATCACTTGTTTGCAACACATTTCAGACGAAATAAACAGTTATTAATCTTTTGCTGTTTTTTGTGCGAACACAAAAAAAAAAGAGAGACTTCTTCTGATGCCAGGAATGTATTGGAGTAGTGCCTGACGTGACCATACATTAGAAACTGATGATTGTCCCAAATATAGACTAGATTTGAATGTTTTAGCGATTTTATTATATGATTGATAATCAGTTGAATTACATTTCGACGATCTTTATATCGGATACAAACTTTTTAGCAAATTTTCTCTCAGTTATGTATTGAATTCATTAGAGAACTGATTGGTTTCTTATTGAAATCTGGTTCTCAAGGATTTCGATTTAAATTTTGATTTCGGGACTTGTTTTTTATTAGAAAAAATATATTTAAATAAATAAGAAATTTGTTGTAAATAAGAATCAATAAATCAAATCTCTTTTTCCCAAATCAAATGCTATTATTTCCTAAATAACTATTTTCAGACTTAATATTCAGGTTTAATTTTGAAACTGGAATATGACATTGATTTCAGATATGATTTCTTTTCATTTTCTTATGTTTAGTAATTATTGCGAACAGAAATCCGCGAAATCATTAAAACAGATAATGAAATGCTTTTTTGAATATTTAAAAATAAATAGTATTCGTGTAAATAATAATTACTAGAATTAGTTCCACACAAACATGACTTCAAACAAAGAATTCGTGAAATTATTATCGAAATTATGTTTTCAGCAAATCTTCTGTTGAATTGATTCCAAAAACTATTCAAAAAATGACATAATTTATCTCAAAAGAATTTCAACAACTTTTCGGAATTAAAAAAACTTCTGATTTATTTATATTAAGGAAAGTTTTATTAGAAATTCATTTGAGACCAAAATTATTATTATTCCATAATTTGGAAATTTTAATTCAAAAAGATAACATAATTATTATTACAACACTTGTAGTATAGCTGTTACTGAAAAGCATTTGCAATGAAAGACAAAAATCACGTATAATTCAAATGGAAATCAATAAAAAGAGAAGTCATTTGAAAGCATTTTAAAAATAAGTAAAAATTTGCATTTCATTCGCCAATTGATTATTCCGAACACAGCCTATAATTAAGGCTAATCTAAGCGACAGGTAGTTATCAATAGCTTTTCACGTCATAAAATTAGTGACTAAATGCTGGACTGAAGAACAGGACAGAATAGCCACAATAGTCTGTGTCTTTTAATCAGAAATTGTTTGTGTCTTTAATTTAGTGAAGTGTTTGGCAAAAGAGAAAGAATAGTTTTAATGACAAAAGTTATTGAAGAATAACGACCTCTAAATTGTATTGTGTTTTATTTCGCAAAGTCACAGACCGTAAGACTATTTAATTAATTGAAAAAAATCTTATTTAAAAAGAATTTCTCATTAAAGCAAAAAAGTTATTATTTATTGTTTGACATTAAATCTGCGATAAATAGATTAGAAATCATAAATTGTTTCATAAATCAGTGCAATAATAAATGTGACCAAAGTTGGCTCAAAAGGGTTAAATGCCTTTTTCCATTTAATTAGAATTATTTTTTAATTTAACATTCTCCATTTATTGAGAACAGATTGAATTTTATTGAATTTTAATGTGCCTTGCAGCTTATCATGCAATTATCAAGAGCAATTATAAATCTATCGTGCTCTTAATTAGCCATAGAAAATAATCTAAAATTGAATCTTCCCTTTTCAAAGATGATTAAGATGACTAAATCAGCTAGGGCTCTACTACTAGCTAATAGTTTAAGGACAACACCTTTGCTAATGGTTTTAACAGGGATGGCCAAGCTCACCCACTTTTAGAAGGGGAGGAATTTTGCAACAAAATTTTGAGAAAACCTGGTTTTAAAAATGCCTGAATTTTAGAGTCTGAAAGAACTTGCTTAAAATTCAGCCTGGAGGCAATTAAGTTATATAAACTGTCTTAAATTCAGTTAAAAATACTGTGGCAATGTTTGGTAACCGACAAAATTTGTCGGTTCTTGTCAATTCAATAGAAGGATACTTTTGCAGAGAATATCCCATAGTGATATTGAATATCAAGTTTAACAACCTGCTAATTTTGTATAAAAAACTCAAGCAAATTGTAGCAAAACTGAGCATTATTTCAGTGGATTTTTAATCAGGTAAAATAATAAATTATATGAAAATCCATAATCTGTGTTCCAAAATTGACCTTATCAGTAAGAATCAGTCATTTATTCTACAATATCTTTAATCCTGCTAAATTAACAAAGTTATCCAATAAGATAAAAATTAAAAGGGAGTTTATAGACCCTCCCCCCCCCATTGGCCATCCCTGGTTTGACTGAAGCAAAAGGTAAACCTAAGTTCACACAAACAAAACTGTCAGAAAACTCGTCTTTACTTAACGTCTAGAAAAAAATGTTTTGATGTTATGATAGGAAGAGATGTAATGAAAAACGACTCACTGTTTACATCACACGTGGAATGAATTCAAATACGGGTTGACATCAATTCAATTCATTTTAAGCCTTTTTTAATCAAATCTTACTCTCATTTTGAATAAAACACTTAATTTTCTGACTAAAAGTCGTCTCAATTTTTAAATCCAAACCGAATTAACATTAATTCAAATCAAAAGTAGGAAAAAAATGTTTGAAATCAGTTCCGAGTTTTTCGTCTAATTTTTTTGGTCTTTAATTCAAAACTTTTTGTAAATTATTTACTTATTTTTCTAATGAATTCATATCTAATTAAATGTCTGTTTATTTCAACGAAACGTAAGTCTATTTAATTAATTAAAGTCCATAAACAGAATGACAACAAACGAGTGAATAGTGTTTTAATCGCCATTTGTTTTGTCTTCAGATATCTTCCAATGACTGAAGTGAATCAATAATAAATCTTCGCCTTTACTTCACCTGAATCTGAGACACCATTTGTGCTAAACATGTCTTTTATTCGCCTGTCTTTCTATCGGATCCGACGCAACAAAATAGCGGTAATCCGAATGATCGGTGCCTTCTTCTCGATCGCCGCTATCTTTCTTCTGTTGTCGCGAACCATCAAAACCAGTCCCAAGTCTTCGGCCAAAAGTTCTTCGTATTTGTCGGCGTTATTGTCGGCGGAGGCGGACAATGAAGTGGTGGCAACGCATCCGAAACGTTCCAAACAGTCTGTGATCGAATTGAGTGCCAAAGACTGGCATTTGTTTAATCAACTGAATCCAGTGGTCAAGGGTTGGGGTGAAAAGGGAGAGCCCGTCACTCTCGACAGCAAAGAAGATAAGGAACAGTCCCAGAAGCTCTTTAAAAGCGGTGCCTTTGATGTGTACATATCGAACAGAATAAATCCGAATCGGACGATACCCGACCCCCGACCCTACGAGTGCTCTAAAGTTGACTATGATTTGGGCTCTTTGGGTACGGCCTCTATTGTTTTAATCTATACGAATGAGATTTGGTCTGCGCTCGTCCGCACCATTTGGTCGGTTTGGAACCGGACGCCCGACCTTTTGCTCAAAGAAATCCTTCTAATTGACGACTTTAGTGATAAGCCAGAGCTTAGGGAACCGTTGGATAAGTATATGGACTACTATTTTGGAGATAGAGTCCGAATTATTAGACTCGACAAAAGGGAAGGACTCATCAGAGCTCGGCTGAGAGGCGCCCGAGAAGCCAAAGGCGATGTCATTATCTTTCTGGACAGTCATTGCGAAGTGACAGTGGGTTGGGCTGAACCGCTCCTCAAACGCATTCGTGACGACCGCCGTAATGTCATCTGTCCTGTCATTGACGTCATCTCCGATAAGACATTGGAATACTTTGCGGGCAATCCCTACTACTTCCAAGTGGGGGGCTTCACGTGGAGCGGACACTTCACTTGGATCGACATTCCCGAAGACACGACCAAAAAGCATCCGACGACTGCAGTGGCGTCGCCAACGATGGCCGGCGGCCTCTTTGCCATCGATAAGAAGTATTTCTTCGAAATCGGTTCATACGACGAGTCGATGGAGATCTGGGGCGGAGAAAATCTGGAACTCTCCTTCAGGTAACTATCCTTTCATTTGGCCCTTTCAACCCAAATCTGATTTCGGACTTTCCTTCAGATTATGGCAGTGCGGCGGCCGACTAGAGATTCACCCGTGCAGTCACGTGGGCCACATATTCCGTGATTATCACCCCTACTCTTTCGGTGGTAAAGACACGCATGGAATCAATACATTGCGAACAGTCAAGGTTTGGATGGACTCCGAGTACCAGAAGTACTTCTTTATGCATAGGAGTGACCTCAAAGATGTCAATGCCGGAGACCTGAGCTCAAGACTTGAACTGAAGAATGAGTTGAACTGTAAGTCTTTCAAATGGTATTTGGATAACATATACACTGAAAAGAAGTTCATCTTCGATGTCGACGCCAAGGCCTACGGGTATGTCCGGAATGGCATTTCCAATCTATGTCTCGACAATTTGAACCGAGAAGAAGACAAGAGTCACGACTTGGGTAGGCTTTCCATCACAAACTCTTCCCCTTATCTGTTGTTTGAGACGATTTTTTATTTAAATCCAAATCTGTTTCTCAAATAGGACTGTATGTGTGCGCACCGGACAGACCGCTCGACCAGTGGACTAATCAAGTGTTTACACTGACCAATTCGGGCGAACTGAGACGGGAGGAGGCCTGTGCCACCGCCGACTACGACACAGAAACGGCCGAAATGAGTAAATGTATTGACATAAGACATGTCCGAAACAGACGTAAGCGGGCCGTCAAAGAAGCCAAGAGGAAACAGTTGTGGAAACACACAAAAGGCGGACAAATAATCAACGACTTGACCGGTCAGTGCTTATCAACAATCGGTGCTGACAGCGGCTCCAACGTTAAGATAGTCGACTGTAACGAAGACGACGTCCACCAGTTGTGGTGGTTTCAGACCTACACTGATATTAGCCTCGATTAATGCTATTATCGGTAAAACTAAATTTAGTTAATAATAGTTAGAAATAGTTAACAATTTTAACAAATTTATAGATTTTTTTAAAACGAATTTGAATGCAATTTAGTATTCGCTGCAAAAAGCAATTTATTTATTAAATGAAAGCATTTTTTATATTTAAAAATTCAATGTTAAGGCACTGACCAGTCATTTGATTTTGTTTTGTGCAGAATTTCCCAAACATTTTCAGTCATTTTCCCCTTTAAAACAAAGTGCACTTTATATTCATATATTTTATATTTATTTCAAACGTTTTTATAGTTTTATGAAAACTTTTGTTTGTATTCAGAGCTACCAAATGTACAGTTAATGAACGCATTTTTAGTATTTGTTTAATTTCATCCATTTATTTATTAATACTTTTTTACTGATTTTCTGAAACAAATCTCTGATTTTTAAACATTATTTTTATATAGACTTTAAGTGAATTGTATTCTAATTGTGAGCCATTCCTCTGATTTAAAGTAAATGTTTTGTATTAAACAATTTTTTAATTGAAACGACAAAGTAGTTCCAAACGCTATAAATATCTCTTCTAATTGTCTAATGAATGCCTAAAGATTTTTAATTTAGATATCATTTTAATTACTTAATGATTGAATCGAAAAATTTGAAATACATTTATTGAGAGATAAGTTATTCTTTTTATTCCAAATGAAAATAAGAATAAACTGATTGTCGAACTGAATAATAACTGACTAATGATTATTATCATGGGATGAGTTAATAAACACTTCCCACTCAAATGAAAAGACTTTTTCTTGTTATCAGTGATGGTTAGAGGAGTGTCAGACCCTGGTTTCCTGCAATATTAAGTCACCTTCCTATTTATTTGTTAATTTAATCGATTTAATTAGGATCTTGAACACTTTAAACTGCTTCTTATTTTTATACTGATTTTAAGCAAAGGTTAGGTTAAAAGTCATGTATTGATTATGCCCTGAGTGAGCAGTTGGCCATCTCTGGTAACTTATGAAAGGGAAGAGCCTACCAAAAGTCAAAATACTGGGTCAGTTGCGACCGCAAAACCGGTATTGCATTGTCTGTATGTGACTCCGTTTGATAATAAAGACCTCGATTATAATAATTATGATTCTGTGAGAAAAATGCTTATAAATACTTTCCATTGAATGAAAGGAACAGAAGAATAGAATGAATGGGAAATAATGACAACTCAAAAGACTTGAGAAATAAAATTAAAGGAAAACTAATTTCATTGGAAATCGAAAAGAAAAACAAACGAAAACTTGAATTGAAATTAAAAACGGGAAACGAAATAAAAATCAAATCATTTTTATTCTCTTAAAAAAAGAAAATTTGTTTAAAATGTTTCATAAAATTAATCGAAAAATACACACAAAAAGAGAGCAAAAATTAGAGCAAATATTTTTCGATATAATATTTTATTCTAAAACTTATATACGTTTATAATAATAATAAAACAAATACAATATTCATAATTATAATCAAATTATAGGGATTTGAGAGAAATCTTTTTATTTTATTTTTTTCAATAATAATAATAATAATAATAAGAGAAATATTTCGAAAAATCAAATGAAAAAATGGTTTTTCTCATAACTTACAGAATAATTTGTATTTCATTTCTCAGTTTTCACCTCAGATTTAATAATTAATTAAGACTTTTGCGAACAGTCTCTGCGAAGAAGGAGAAGAAGAGGAGGAGAATAATTCCTTTCAATAATAATATTAATTAATAGTTATCACAATCGAGTGTTTGTGTGATGTGTGTGTTGTTTGCCATCCATTTCCAAAAATCAATTCAAATCAATATATAATGAAAAGTTGGGCTCAAAATATTGGTATTCATTACTCGTTTTTCTTCTTAATAACGATGTCTTTGAGATTGACGTTTACCTTCTCTTTAACTTTCAACGGAACAGAATTGAAACAAAACCTAAACACCAATTGATTGCAAAGATTAAAAACTTATCCAAAACTTAATGTCAATAGTCGTTGTTTTAACAAATCAATGAAAAAGATGGGAACAAACCTTTTAAAAGCTTCCAATTCCTTCTCGAATTCGTCGAGTTCTCCGTTATCTAAATCGATGTCTTTCGGCATAAATACCTCATCTATTAGTTCGACAAAAATAAGATATCATTAGAATAGAAGACAAGTGAGGGAAGGAATCAAAGAAAGTGGTGACAAACCTGGAGAAAGGGTTTCGTCGGCATTTTTCTTCCTATTCTTATTGATTTTATTCTGTTTTTGTTTGATATTATGCCTCAACTCGTTGTCGACAAGTCTTTCAGGTGACGTGGAGCAGTTATTCAGTTTGCTGGTGCCGTTCGAGACAACCGTTCCATTCTGCTTCTGGTGCGGAATCAGGCCGTTGCAGACAATCTGTTCCGTTGCAGAGATGTTTGTCTTATTGTTGTGATTATTTTGGATATTGTGTACAGAATTCTGACTCAAATGGTTGTCCTCTTTCTTATCATTGGACGTCTTTATCTTCTTCTTATTATTTTTATTTGTATTCTTCGTATTCTTGGCTGCGTTTCCATTGGACACACCATTAATACTATTATTGAGATGATTGGGGGCAGACTGGAGAGCCTCCAAATCTAAGAGCCAGTACTCGTCATTGATTCCGTTGGGAGCTTTGGATTCACTAACGAGTTTGGCAGTCAGGGAGTCGTGGAGTAGTGCCTCTGATGGCTTAGTTGTCGAACAATGCTGTTCTTTGAGTTGTTTGGATGTTAAGCTGTTCTGATGGCAATGAATATTATTATTATTATTATTGACATTAGAAGACATGTCTTTCTGATGATCACTAGACTTGTGATCTGTTTTAAGATTACTCTTATTATTATTATTATTATTATTATTATTAATTTTTTCGGCAGTTTTTATATTGGAATTATTGGTTAGGGGTTTGTTCTCTTTTTCGACCCTTCCGTTAGTGCTCTTAGACTCTTTAATTTCAATGCCTTTCTTTTCCTTAGTCTTCTTCTTGGGTTTATCCCTTTTCTTCTTGTCTTTGCCGTTAGCGTCGGTGCCATTAATAAAATTTAAGAGTTCTTCCAAATCTCGTTCGTCTTCTTTTTCGATTTGGTCTTTTGATTTGCAACTGCTTTCGATTGCAATACCGTTTTGAGTACCGCTTTTCTCACACTTCTCTGCCTTTCGTTTGGAGAGACGCATCCGCAGCCGTTCCCGCATCTCATTGTAGTTGCGTGATGTGGGCGCCACTGCAGGCATCCCGTGACCGAACACTTCGCAGTAGCAGCAGTCGCAGACACGTCCGCCCTCTCCCCTCTGGTTATTACTGGTCGACGTCGATGTCGTTGAACTTTGGTCGGAACAGGAGTCATCGTCTTCTTCTTCATCTTCTTCTTCGTCGTCGACGTCTTCTTCTTCTTCTTCGTCGCAGTCATCGTCTTCTTCGCACTCGTCCTCATCGGTCGTCTGTTCGACAACTTTTGGCGATTCGATCTTTGATTTGCTGGTTAAGAGGAGATCCACTTGCGTTGAGGCAGTGCTGCTCTTCAGATGTTTGTTAGGTGGTGGCAGATTCGTAATAGTCTTAATGTCGATGGCGTCCCACTCGCCATAAGCAGCCAGAAGTGTCTGTTCTTGAAGTGCCGAATGTGTTTCGACCTCAATGTTGACGGACTGCATGTTTTTACCCGATTTAAGCAGTTTCTGTTCCTCCAGGAAGCGGGCGTTCAGACACTCGATCGACGGCTTCTTTATGCACATCGGACTGTCACCACTGCCGCCACTGTCGGACCGAGACTTGCCTTTGCCGGCACCGGACACGTGATCGTCTAACACCCACTCGACACTGAATTGTTCCCATTCTTTGATTAGCGCACGTTTTTTGTTTAAAATTGCGAACTGTTTGGCAGAAAAGGAAAACAAACAAATAAGAGATAAGACAATCGATAAGATATAATGAGTTCACACTTTTTCATATTTATCGATGAACTGTTGGGCTTCCCGCCAAACAACTGATATGACAGTCATCTCGTCCTCGAATTTCAGGAATCTGGCGTACATGTCGATGAGGGACCGGTCTTTTGTCAGTGCTGTCAACCTATCGATCATTTGGGATGAAAAAAGCAATCAATTAATTAAGAGTCCGGCCATTAATCAAAGCCTATTTCGACGGCACATAGAGTCCAAAGGATTATAAAACTAATTGATTCGGAAAACTGTCAATCAATTGAATGGATGATTGAGTGGAAGAAGTCGTTCATACTTTGGTAGTCCGTGTTTGATGAAAGTGTCGGAATAGACGGTACTTTGGAACAGGCGCCTGTTGAGGAACTCCCAGGTCAGGTTGAACTTGCGCAAATGCTTAGATTCGAGTTCTTGGAGAAATTGTGCGCTCTTTTTGGAGGCGCGACACAGCTTTCCGTACTGGTCTATCATAGCCTCGAACAGGGCCTGAGAGCCCTGTTCTAAATGCTTCAACAGATTCAGACGCATCTCCACCACAAACAGACGGACCTGTGCTTCCAGACATTGGTACAGTTTGTGTCGGTCGTGAACACACAGCCTAACCAATAGATTAACGTTTAGTCCAAACAAAACAAAAAACCAAAAAAAACAATTCAATGACAAATTGAAGATAAAAATCTTAAAAATCAATAATTTCTCAAAACTATTCAATTGGGAAACGGCTGACAAAAGGGGAGAATCGGTCTAATAATAGTCCTGGTAATAATAGTCCTGGTAATAATAGTCCTGGCAATTAAAATAGACTAAATTCTAACAAAACGTTCATTTGATACTTTAGGTTGCCTTTCAAGACACCGAAATGGCTATAAAAATATGTTAAGAATCGCAAACAGAAAAATAAAGAATAAAAAAAGAAGAAGAAAATAAATAAGGAATTAAATTTAGAAACTTTTATATAAGAAGGGAATCATAAGTAAAGCCTATACACCATCTGAGAGCACGCATTGCGAGAGTCGGGGGTTATTAACACTTGAATGAGAAATAAATAGTAAACATTTCCCTTGGATTCATATGCATGGCATTCATTGAACAGGCAATTAGTCAACGATTTTAATGCTATTACTGTTTGTCTCACTTTTTACTGCTATTCAAATCGATAGCAAGAGTCGGTCAGAGAAGGCAACAAAAAGCCAATAAAAATATTTTCGTCACTCAATTATAGACTTATTATAAATGCGAGCAAAAAGTCATTTATTGCCAATTTCTGAGCGGACGGACAAATATGTGGGACGAAAGGCTCGCAATATCTGTCTGACTCAGTCATACAGATGTGCTTTGCGTAGGTATGTCTCCAAATGAAAGGCATTCCGATTGGAGTGCCGGCAGTCTATTAGCACTTTGGGTCAAATAACTAATTATCAATTAAATGATCGCTAATTCTAACCATAATTGGCAACAAAAACAAACTGCAGAAGAATTGGCAAATTGGGAGACAATAAGTGGTTGGACTTACTTATGAACGATTTCTTTGAGTCTGTCGTTCGAAGGCAACGGACACTTCATGTGAAGAGTCAGTTCCATTCGGTTCTGTTGCATAAATGTCTGATTGAGGACAAGACCTGATTCCCGGTAAATGCGAAGTATGGCTGACTTGAGTTCGTGCCAACAGGAGCGAAGGTCTTCGTGCAGAGGCTGTTGGCCAGAGTCGTGCCGTTTACAGATTGGACACGAACAGGAACTGGTTGTCACCGAAATGGATGTCGACGTCGTTGTCGTCGAAGAACTGTTCGTTGTTTGTGTGGCGATCGAAGTGGACGACGATATAGAGGTTGTGGCGCTTAATGTCGAGCAGTCGGTTGTGTTGGTGGCCGTCACTTTCAATGTCACCGAACAGTTCGAGTCCTTCTCTCTGTCCCTTTCTTTTTCAATTATCTTTTTGCATGAATTACAGAACCAGAGCGAAACTTGGGGTGAGTCTGACATCAGTTCCAGAGCTGATCCGGAAAAAAATAACAATAATTGCATTGATATTGTCATTACATTAATCGAAAAAATAGATTGAATTGAATTATGAAAACAAGCAAAGAATGAAATGAAGAAATGCTTTCAATTGTAACAAAATAATGAACACAATTGAAGGCAATTGACGTAAAACTCAAAATAATTGAATAATAATTTCCAGCAAAAAAAGAAAAGCATTTTATCCTTAACTCAAAGGCAAACATAAACTAAGAGTTTAGAAGCACTGAACGGTCAATACCTGCGAGAAGTCGAGCCCTTTCCGGGTTGTGCGGACATCGACAGAGCAGACACCGACCATTCTTGGCGTCTAAGACCACTTCTTTGCCATTCCTCTCTTTAATGACAGTTTTTTCGTGTTTAAAGTCGTTGAGCTCACCGTCGGAACAGCCGATCGGTGAGTGTCTGCCCTCAAGGATCCGATTTATCTCATCCATAACCTAATAGCGTGGAAACAATGCTTTAGAACCATTGAGGAACAGACCATTTGGTTTGACATTTGCGATACCTGTGCCGGCAGCTGATCCGTCACAGAATCACTTCTGGCAGTCTTAGTCTTGCATTTGTTGCGATTCTTGCGCTGAGGACTGATTCCCGACATCTGTTTGTCTGAATCTTCGCTTAATAGTAATGACATTCAATTGATGGCAGAATTAATCGATGGGACAATCAATCGATTTGTGAGGAAAACACAGTTGTCTTCCTTTTGGAAATATGTTGACCACAGAGAAGACAAAAACGGTTATCCGAAGAACTAACGATTCGATTGGAATCCAATGCAATTCAAACCATTAGTTGAATTGAATTCAAAACTATTTTTTTTGTATTCACTTTTGAATATCAATTGAATTGAATATAAAAATATGAGAGAAAACACAAAATGCCATTCAATGCATATAATGGCGATCTTTACGTAATAAAGACATACGTCAAGAGTCGACCACAAACTACGTCACAGCAACACTTTGGCTCCACCACCGCCCAAACTTATCAAGGCTCAATTCTGAACTGTTTCAAGCCTAGTTTCTAGGAATATAATACTTTTCAATATCAAAAGTGTTGCTTTCTAATGTGCTAGCTTCAAAAATTTGATATAAAGTAAATGCATAATTCATTTAAGTTATTCTGTTTGGGAAAAAGTTAGACCCGAATAAACTTTCTACACTTTGCCTGAAGAAATTCCAGGGATATTACAAATGACATTAAATGAAGTGACGCTGAATTACATTTTCTAAGTTCCCTTAAATATTGTTCAGTCTGTTTTGATTGAATTCCAAAGCATTGAACCAGACCCTGAGTATTAGCCAGTAACGTTGTTAGTTAAACAAGCAGGGCTCAATGAATAGCTAAAGATGTTACACAGCATTCCTGTTTCAAGACCCCATTCATCAATTTCTTGTAAGATTAATATAGAGTTTCGTCATTCAACTGATTCATTGGGTAGCCTTAACCCAGTTCGGTGGTGTACTGGTGTTTGTGAGGCACACCAGGGAAGGGGTGTTTTCTAAGGGCAATGCAAATGCAAAAAGGGGTCAAAAAATAGTTGTTTTTGTCAATGGAATTGACATAATGTCTGGAATTGTAATCAATTACGTCATTGTGTTTCTAGTTTTTTATTCAATGAACTTATTTTATACAAAGTTTTTTAAAGTTTTTATCAAAAGATCGCTTATCTTCTGATAAAAATTGAAATTATTTTTAAAACAACTTTTGTTTCTTAGATAATAAACTTTGATTGAAGTGAAAAAAAGATTTTTAACAAAAAGGCCACAAATAACTCACTTTTTAGTGAAGTATTTTATTTATATTATGTTTGATTTGATAAGCAGTTAAAGTATTTTTTTTCAAAAACACTTCATATCTGAATCCTATATCTTATTGAAAATTTATTTATAAATAATTCAAAATAATTCAGTGAAAGAAAATTTCTTTTATCGCTGGATAACTCGTTTTGTTGTTTGTTCGCAAATACCTTTTGCCACAAATATTTTAATAAATTTTTTATTCAAATTGAAAATTATTCGGAAAAACAATGTTATCATTAGTTTTGGGCAAAACAATAGGAGAACTAAAAAGTTACAAAACTTTTTTCATTAGTGAATTCAAAATACTTAATGTTTATTGAAAATGACTGCTATTTGAGAGTCATTTAGGAAATACATTTCAAACTCTTAATCAAAATATTTATCATTTTTTAATATTTATGTTGAATTTAAAAATTCACGTTTAATATAACGATTCAAAAAATTTTATATCAAAAAGTATTTAATTGAAAAACAAGTTTTTATTTTTGTTGAGAAAATTTCCCCGATGATTTAATCGCTGATTTTAAATGATTTTTTCATTGAAAAAAACTTATTGACTTCTTTGAAATTGAATTTGTGATGATCTCATCTGAGGCCAGGGATGTGCAAGAATAGGCCTTCAAATATAGCATAGAGTCACTTGCATTAAAGTCTTCACGTGAATCAATTTGTTCTGTTCGATCAGGTTCAATAAATGAACAAAAACAAAACTTGTCCTGGCACTTGTTGCAGCTGCTCATCCTTCAATCATAAATGTCTTTCAAATCAGATTAGTTTTTTTGTCTGACATTAAGAACTTTAATCAGATTTTCAACGATTTATTATATAACTTGAGATTAAATTTTTCGAAAACATTTGTAATCCTATCAATTTGATTATATCCTTGGTTTATTTATCAACAACAACAAAAAAGAAAAAAATTCTTCAATTCTATTCAATGGTAATTTTATTCTTAATTAATGAATTGGAATATACTTTCGTTTGAATTATTAGTTTAAGAGAAAATGAGATTAATTTCGAGAACAATGAATGAAATAATAAATATTTGCAAAATATGGGCTAAAAATGGAGCAAAAATGTTAAAGTCATTCACAATAATAAGGGTTTCGTTTTGGGTTTATCTATACTTTTATATAACATAACAATTTTCGGCTGACATTAATTGAATTTTCTTTTATAACCGAAGAATAAAATCCAATTCTATTTATTCATTACTCCTTTTTATAGTGAAATGAAAAGATGGAAAAACGTTTGAAAAGAGAGTGAGAAATAATTGACTCAATAAAAGTCAAAACCTTTTTTTTTGTTTGTTTGTTATGAAGTGTTTTATGGAAAACAATTGAACAATAAATTGTTAGCTAAAAGCGAATCATGTTTTGCTTTTTTTCAACCGCACAGGCATACCAGAGATGACCAAGGGATCAGACCAAAATTCACTGGAAATTTTTTAAGCTCCGCTGATTTTTTTTCTTTTTTCACATAAAATTAAGTTAAATCAACCGGATCTAAACAGGATTTAGGGCTCAATTTAGCAATATTTAGAGTGAATTTAATAAGGGCAAAAAGTTGGTGAGAAATCATTATTTTACTACACCTCTAGAATTTTGGCAAATTAGTTGTCGAAAGGCCTCCCTTATAGTCTCGAAAGACGTGGCGATCCCTCAGGTGTATGGCTAGCGTTCTCTCTGTCTGTGTGAGTGCAGGTAAAAGAGCGCACACCTTTTTCACAGCACATGCATAAGTTATTCTTGTTAGAATAAACAATATTTATTCTGCTCAATAAGGACATTGAACTATTGAACTCAATCTACGAACTCTATTATACATTACATTAAATAGAAATTTCATAAAATTTAGTAACTTTTTCTCTATCTATAGATGACTCAATTCACACACATTTTATGGCTTTCCTATCGAATGATCGCCAGATTTATTTCCAAACTTCTTTTTATCAAAACTTTTGAATTTGCTTTCACTAGAACTTTTATTTTTGAACCATATCTAAAAGCGTCTTACAACTAAATTAAACAGACGTTAAAAATAGGGTCCATTAAATTGAGTTAAAATAATTATCAGAACAGAATATTCTGTTTCTATTTATACGTCTGAATGACATAAATCATGAACTGAATGGTCCAAAATCATTGATCGAAATATTAATTTCTTTTTCAATCCTTTTGTTTGGAAAAACATTCAGACATCTGTTGAAAACATATTTTTCACTCTTTATCTGTGTATTAGTTGGCCTCCAATGATGTCAAACCGAAATTCTCTAAACAGCAAAAAATAAATTAATAGTTGTATTGATGCCAATAAACTCCAGAAAGGATTTTAGGGAAGAGTAGAGAAAAGGCAAAAATATTGAACTCAAAAGATTGCGAAGAAGATGTTTCGCAAATAAGGTTTCAATAGATTTAATGTCCGAATTACAGAATAATAGATAAACTTTTGGTTTGGGATCACGTTTTGAAGTCCAGACCCCATATTGCACTTCTTATTCATTAGCTTTTTGATTGAAAAACTTCATTCAATCGATTGTATGACCGGTAATAATGAATGTGTTATTCAAATGCAAATCACTTTTTTCTTTCGTTGCACTCATTCGCCGAACGTTTCAAATGTAGATTTCGGGGCAATTGAGTCACAAAACAGGTATACGATTATCGAGCGCTCGGATTATCTCAACTTTTATGCCAAAACCAATTTATTATTCTGTATAAGGCTCTGGATATTTGTCAGTCATGGACCTGAATACTGATGGGGGCCGACCCTAACTGATGACTGCAGTTCCTATTCATTAAAAAAGTTTATTGATATACAGATCCAAAGATTAAATAAAATTTGTTTTAGTTTTGATTTTTTTTCTGAATAATAATCAAATGAAATTATTATTTTCTGCACGATTATAAACCACCAGCAAAGTGTTTATGCAAAATATTCGCTCGCATATCGATCAATTTGCCCAAGTATAGTTTGATTGAACTTCAACTTCTGAACTTAAACTACAATAAAAGCGCTTATAATTGATTTTTGAAGGTTAGCCAAGAAAAATATTTCAAATGAAATTTCTATACGATGTTAATTAGCCTTGTCACTTAACTAGAAGTATATGCCAGTATTTTGTTTTTGTTGAAAGCTGTTTGCTCAATCATTATTAAATAGATTCTTAAGCGAGTAAGAATCTTATCGCAATCTTGATCATCTTAAAAAAGCTGAGAACAGCTTAAAAAAGCTTAAAGTTATTAATTTGTAATATAGACTAATGTAGGTCCTAGCCTTTGGCCATGGTTGAAGTTTAAAACCTAAATTATACTATATACATTTATAATTACGGGGCACAGCACCTTTCCTTATTGGGAGAGCGCAACAGACACCACCACAACAACATGAGCAGAGCTCGGACGTCGGTGTCCTAGAACTTGAAAACCGGTCTATCGAATAACTGCACTCCAATTATTATTTGGCCGGTGCTCTAAAGCGTACTAAAAAAATAAGACAATTTGCTTAAAAAAACTATTCCTCTCTTCCTCGCAAAGAGTGAACTAAAACTAAACCTAAACTCACATAACATGTCATTTAGTATTATAAGTGACTCTTATATGCATTACTTTATGTAAAGCGTAAGCAAAAAGTCGTTTAAATGTTCAAAAACTGTGCGTTAAAAGCGTCGGCAAACGGTATGGAAAAGGCGGAAGTTTTTCTTTAACAAGTACTTTTATCGTTCGCCTAAAATGTGAATGAAATGCTTTTTGCTTATCTCATATCATTGGCAATATTGTAGTTCTGGCCAAAAACAATTGCTTTGCCTTTCAAGTGACATAGTCTTTGTCATTTTGCAAAGAGTGCATCAATGCGTTAAGACGAATAATACAGTTATTTGCCATTCATTTTCCACTGTCTTATGTCAATCACGAACTGTGCGCTTAATTTCGTCCACTTTTTATTCGGCCTATTATTCGATACGATTGTGTGTTAAGTGAAAAGAAGAAAACAACTGTTATCTTCATTTTGTGGAAGAAATAATGTTTGATAAAAACTCGTTTCAATTGGTCTATACTTGCAATTTCATGACTCAATGAAGAACTTGTGTAAAACTTTTTGTTTCGAAATTAAATTCTGTTTAGAGTTTGCGAAACAAACGATTCAATGGATCGAAATGCCATAAAAATTGAATCGTTTTCATAAAATTTTTAGATCAAAAAACCTTTTATGAATTGATACAAAAAATATAATTATTTTTGACAAAAGTCTGGTTTTGTGGGCAAAACAATAAACCATTTGATCCGAAAAATAATGTCAACCGAATTGAATACATCGGCTTTACTTCGCCTATCATTCATCTCATCCCTATTTATACTGAATTTTTTATGTTTAATTAAAATGATTTGTTATCAAAGACTCAATCACTGCATCCATACGACTACCTGTGCGTTCATTGTAGTGGCCTCTACGGCCTACCTGTCCTCATGGCTGCCTTATCTGTTCCATTCGTTTTACAACTCGACGGTGTGGCCACTGCTGGATATCAAAGATCATTGTATTATTCAGCACACAGTCGGCGGTCAGATAACAACAATACTGTTCGCTATATTATGTGTGCGTAAATTGTATGATGCATTTGCGCCACCGAAAGCCCGTACCATGAGCTATGCGGCCTGTATTGCCTGGATAATACCCCAACTGGTCTATCTTACCATGGCCGAGATCGTCAACGTTGATGACAACAACAGCTTCCACTTCTTGGACAGAGTAGTGCCGTCCAATTCAACTCTGCCCTCTTCCGATTCAAAAGTGGCCACTGAAGGCTTCATGATTTGTGTGCACAGAATGAGCAGTGCTATCATGGCACAGATGTCCTGGCATTATGTCGTTTTGGTCATTCCTATGACTGCAATGCTTTTGATCTGTTTGGCCGCCAATTATCTGAAAGAGACATTCAAAAAGCGTAAGTCATTTACCGATAAGTATTACCAATACTTAAGAACTCATAAAACAATTGACAAATGTTTAAAACATTGTATTTAAAATCAAAGCATTGATTGTCTCATTGAATGGTTTATTACCACAACTTTACAACTATAGTGAACACTATCTACTTGAGTGCCCAGGATTTTATTTGATTAAAGATTTTTCCTTGGAAAGTTTTTAAACTATATTAGATTCCTACATAAATATTGTTTTTAGATGGAACAATCTTAGAATCTTGAAATTATACTAGGTATCATGGGACACTACTTTTCTGATTTATCCTGGAAAAGATGGTCACACTATTATTTACAACCCCTTTTACTCAACCAAAAATAAACGGTTCAGGAATTGTTTTTATTGCCTTCGCTTTGTTCGGTATCTAAATTGATCACGGCAAGTTAAGGCTAAGGTAGATGTTAGAAACTGCGACAAGGTCATTTGCTTTTGAGTGTCAAAAAAACTAAATTCATTAATCAAAAAAGCGATACACAGTTTACATAAGTGATGGTACAGTAAAGTGGAACAAACAGTTTTGCAGAAAAACTTCTTATCTTAACTAATCATCAATTGAACAAAATCCAAGCTTTGCTGTTTTGCTAGATTATCTGACCTTAATTACAACGTTCTTCTAATTTAACTTGACTCTAATTTGATTTGCAGCAGAGACAGACGGTTACTGCAACTGTTCGGCTGATGCCATACTCAATATATGTCTGTATCTAAACTTCTTATGGCTATTATTGTTGAGACCGATTGTTGTGCTGCGATCTCTGCTAAACAGTCAGAGCACCGACGACTCATCTTCGGCCCATTGGGGACTAATTGGTCCGTTCGCACAGCAGACCCAAACTATTTATATGGATTTTGGCACTCATCTAATGTTAATCATAATCTCAATACTCGTCCCGTTTTCAACCCATGGAGGCTTCAGAACTGATATGAAGCAAAAGTTAAGACAAAATGCCAACAAATACTGTCCGTCAAACGCAATCAAAGCACTGGAAACCAATTACTTTGATTTGGAAATGCCTAAGGATGGCACTGATAGTGATAGTGTCAGGGCTGTTAAACTAAACAGTGCTCTTTACTGAACAGATATTTTTCACAATCATTTGATTATTTTAAACCATATTTACATTAATTTATATAATTTTCATCTTTTCATAAGTTCTTATATAATAGAAAATAATAAATTTAGTGAATGTTTTGAAAATATTCTAGTTTTAGGTAAATATACTTTAAATTAGAGTTCAATTGAATTTGAATTGATTTATAGACACTTAAGTTCAATATTAGGGTTTAATGCCCTATAATTTAATTTATTTTCCTTTAACTCAAGGATTTTTCAATTGGCAGTAAAATACTCAATGAAAAAGAGGTCAAAGGTCTTTGCTTTGAATGTCTGTTTGAAGTTAAATGTTTTAACAGAATGTAAATAAATTAAAAATAATTTGCAAATTATTCATTGAAATAAATTTGTCGAATTGCAAACAAATTGCAATCAATTCGGATGTTACCCTAAAGTCCCAAAGATATCCCGCCGGTTATCTTAGAAAGTTAGAGGATCTTTAGCAGAATATTTACCTGCGGGTTATCTATACCGTACGTGTTTTACACTATAATGAAAATTGTATTTTTTTGTTTACGTGAGAAACGAAATTCAGTCCCTTATTGGCCATCTCTGATTTTAACATTACAAAACCCATAAGAACGGCCGGTGCCGCAAAATTCTTGCTCTTATCTCACATTCTGTTTATATCTAAAGTGCTTATACCGGGGCCCGATTGTACTTTATAAAATAACTACAGATAGTTTGAAAGCTGCGGTTTTTATACGGAGTAGTTTATCAGGGCAACTTGGCTTTAGGGTGAAAGAAATATTTGGCCACAAAACTATGTGAATAAATAATTTCTTTCTAATGAAAATCAATATCCATTTGCAATGAAGCGATTCATTTGGTTGTCATATAATTTCATTTTAAACCATTCTTTTTATGCTTCACTTGATTTTGATTTTATGAACTCTTAACTTATTTAATAACTTTTTTCTCAAAATTCAATCCCTTGGTCTCTCTCTCTCCCTCTCCCTCTCCCTCTCCCTC